>JANBXA010000044.1:25172500-25470000 GCA_030556225.1 Cricetiscus sungorus | reverse complement strand
GGAAAAAACCTCAATGAACCCTGATGGTGCTGGATGTGCAGGTGGGAAGATCTGTCTCTGTGTTTTGTAAAACTAGCTGCCAACAACCATCCAACTGCTTAATCAAAAGAAAATGACTTTTTTTAAAAATAAAAGTTAATACCTACCTTTACTGTTAGTTTTGATTTCATCCAATTTCCTTAAAGGTATTTATCAGCTGCTAATATACTCAATTTAAATCCATATTTTTGAAGAAGTAGAGATATAATGCAGTATTTTTTTTTTCTAATGGAGAATGTTCTTTTAAGCAGGAAAAGCTGGCAACGATGAGGGTCAGATCCCACCAAACAGGTACTTACCAAAGTCTGCAGCTCTTTTTCCAAAGTCTCCTTCACTTGACTGACTTCACTCAGAGTGTTCTGCAGGTTACTGAGCGCTAGCTCTTTTCCCTGGAGCTCTTTGGTAATGCTATGAGCCTAACACACCGAGTTACATGGTACAGAAGCAAATGAATAAAAAAGACACAAAAAAGAATGATAAGGAAAAACTAAAATGTAAAAAGAATGAGAAATACAACAATATGAGAAACAAAACAATACTGGAAAGATGGGAGTTTTGTTTGGGTTTTTTTATTTTTATTTTTTTGTTAGTTTGTTTTTAAACTCTAAGAAGTCAAGTGACTTTAAAAACAATTAATTCTAGGTATAAATATCTCTCTGGGGTTTTTTGTTTCTTTTTCTTTTCTTTGCTTTTCTTTTCCTTTTTTTTTTTTTTTTTTTGAGACAGGGTTTCTGGCTGTCCCAAAACTCTATGTAGACCAGCCTGGCCTCAGACTCAGTGTGTGCCAATATATCTAGCCAAAATACGCTAAATTTTAAATTTTATTTATGTGTATATATGATTGCCTGTCTTAAGTTTATATGCACCATGTATGTGCATAAGCCTGTTGGAAGACAGCATGAGTTCCCCTGGAACTAGAAACCAAGCCTGGGTCCGCTGTAAGAGCAGTAAGCACTTGACAGCTGAGTTCTCTCTCCAGCCTCTAATGGCTCTTTTTTTTTTTTTTAATGTATTTCATTTATTTATTATTTTTACTTTATTTACTTATTTATTTTATTTGGTTTTTCAAGACAGGGTTCTTTGTGTAGCCCTGGCTGTTCTAGAACCTGCTCTGTAGAGCAGGCTGGCCTCATACTCACAGAGATCCGGCTGCCTCTGCCTCCCAAGTTTTGTGATTAAAGGTGTGCATCCCCAACTACCACCTACCTGACCTCTAATGGCTTTTTTGTTTTGTTTTGTTTTAGTTTTAGTTTTAGTTTTTCAAGACAGGGTTTCTCTATATTGCTTTGGAGCCTGTCCTGGAACTAGCTCTGTAGATCAGTCTGGGCTCGAATTCACAGAGATCCACCTGCTTCTGCCTCCTGAGTGCTGGGATTAAAGAGGTACGCCTTCAATACCGGGCTTCAAATGGCTATTTTTAAAAAGTCAAAATATACTACTTTTCTACACGTAAACTTGAACACCAACATGGGCTAAAGCAGGAAGTGCTGGTATTTACTTCCTAAATGAGCTACCTGATGAAGTTCAGTTGGGTTTGTAGCTCAGTGGTAGAGCCTGTGCTTAGCATAGACAGGCTAGACACATTGGAATGGCAGTCTGTATTATTCTGTGTATTTGTATCCTTAAAATATTTCACACTTGAATCATGTTTAAAAATCCACTAGACATTGGCGATTAGAATTCAGCTTTCATCAAATCTTTATGTGAAAAGCTGTCCCAACTATTAGCCACATATTCTCTTCTAGTTAACTTGTTTTTTATTGCTATTTCAGAACCACATGAGATTAGAGAAAAATTTTTCTTCATCTCTCCCCATTTGGCAATCACAACAATTACTTTGCAGTAGAGTGGTTTTTTTCCACAAAAAATCATCACTACCAGAGACACACATACCCAGTGGCAGGGCTGGGAAAGATTCTCCTGAAGAACTGACATTTAGCAGGGCTAGCTGGTAGGAGACACAGCTGGCAGACACTTTAGCTTCCTAATCCTTGACAAGTAGCACATTTGTCTAGTCTCCTCATCTCCCCAAACAAAACACTCAAAAAGGAACAGCCAGAAGAGTAGAGGCCTATGTCTATCGTAATCCCAGTACTTGGAAGACCAAAGCAAAAGGGCCACTGAGAACTCAAGGCCGGTATGGGCTACAAAGTCAGTCCTAGGACAAGCTGGGCTACAAAATGAGCCCTGTCTCAAAAAAACAAAACAAAACAAAAAAACAAAACAAAACAAAACAAAAACAAAAACAAAAACAAAAACAAAAACAAAAACAAAAAAACCAAAAACACAAGCAACAGGGATATAGTGGTACGTGTTGTAACCCAGGACTTCTGAAGAAAAAGCAGAAGGATCATGAGTTCAAGAGCAGCCTGGGGTACACAGTAAGACCTGCTCTCAATTTTCCCCACACCTTCAAAAAGCAAAGGTTAGATGGTGTGAGGGTTTGAATGAGAATGGCCCTCATGGGATCATGTATTCCAGTACTTGATCTCTAGCTGATGTATTATTTGGGAAGTATTAGGGCATTGGTATTAACCTTGATGGAGGAGGTATATTTATATTACTGTGGACAGGCTTTGAGGTTTCAGAAGCCTATACTATTTCCAGAGTCTCTCACTCCACCTCATGCTTGTGGATCAAGATGTAAACTCTTAGCTACTGCTCCACTTCCATGCCTGTCTGCTGCCTGCTGCCATGCCCTGGCCACAATGATCATGGACTCACCCTCTCAACTCTAACTCCCCTTATACATTGCCTTTGGTCATGGTGTCTTTGTCGTGGCATAAAAGTATGGTAATAATGCAAATGGCTCCAGCCGCCTGCCCTTACTCTGACGTTAGCATTACTTATCATAGCATGCTAACTTACAGAGTTCATGTTCTACTTTTATATTTATATATAACCCTATAAGCAAGGGAATAGCATGGGCAGAAGGGAAGAGGTGAGCTTATGAAGAGTTTTCTGTTTTGGTTAACTGTTTTTTGATGGGGTCTCTATGTGGTTCAGGCTGGCCTGGAACTGAAATGGCAAACCTCCTAACTCGTCATCCTAAGTATTATAGGTATGTGCCACCATGCCCAAGCCTGAGCTTATAAATCAGTCAATCTCTCTCTCCTACCCCCTCCCATATCCACGCTAACACCAAGTTTTATGGAGTTAGTTCTAATTAAACATAGCTTAAAAAAAAAAAGCTCTATTTTTAAACAGCCTAGAATTAACCTAAGTAAGAGTTTATATCATGGTCAGGAGATAAGTAACAGATAATGTTTCCAGATGATAGGAAACCGAAATTCACAAGGCTGGTCATTATTTGCTCTGATCTCAGGTGAAACCATTTTAAGATCCTCAGAAGGTAATCGATTATACATACTACAGGGGGTGCACCACACAATTCCTGTTAAACCAGGGATTTTGAAGATGAATGGCTTCAACTCAAAAGTAACAATGAAAAATAACAAATGGAAGAGAGTTAAAAGAAATGATGGAATATGTCAATACAAACCTTGCTACTTTCAGCGTTCCTTTCAATCTCTAAATTTTTAATCTGCTTTTCAGCTCCCTCAAGCTGCTGTCTAAGTGTCTCGATTTCCAATTTACCTTCGGAATTGGCTTTCCGAAGCGCATCAAGATCCGAGAGCTTTTCTTCGACAACCTGGAGCTGTGATGTAAAATTACCAATGACTGTGGTTTGTTCATTGTACTTGGCTTGCAGAACCTCTAGCTCCTTTACCTTTATTTCAGCCTCCTGCAGTTTGTTTAAGGTGTCCTCCATTTCCACTAGATGCTGGTCTTCTGCACTGTCCAGTCTTGCTTTGATGGCCTCCAGGCTGTCCTCCTTCTCTTTAATAATTTGCATCAGCTTGGTCTTCAGGGTCTCCATCTCTTTAGCATGAGCAGACCGCTCAGAGTCCTGTTTACTCTGTAAAGTCTCTATTTCGTGCTGATAATCTAGTCTCAGTCTCTCTATTTGTGTCTTTAACTCAGCAAATTCGGCTGAGTCTGTTCCAATACCTTTGTTGAAAGACACCTTCAGCTCCTCCATTGCCTGCTGGTGGGATCCGATGGCTGTCTCCAGCTTAGACTTCCACAGAGCTATCACATCTGAATTTTCCTTGTTGGCATGGTCAAGCTTGCTTCTCAAGGACTCGTTCTCCTTGGAAAGCTTTTCAGTGGCAGTGTGCAGAGCCTTGATCTCCTTCTGAAATGTCTCTTCCCGAGCCCCAAAGTGGTCCTTCAGAGAAGTGGTCTCCCTCTGGTGCTCAACACGTGTGGCTTCTAGCTTTTCTTGCAAAGCACTTATTTCTTGCAAAAGAGAAAGAGACATATCCACATCCCCGGAAGGTTTACTGGACTCTAGCCTTCTTCGAAGCTCAGCTACTTCCTGGACTCTCAAGGCTAAGTCTTTTTCTAGTTCCATTATTCGGGACTTTTCTGATACTGTAGCCACCTATTAACAGCAGTCATAAGAAACAGAGAGCACTGAAATAACAAATCACTGATGATTTTCCTTACAAACCACCCAGAATCAAGCAAAGCCAAGCCATTAACACAGGGATTAATGTCTCCCTCACTGAGATAATGGCTTAAAAGCTTAATTCTGGAGGCTCTAATATGGAATTACAATCTTTAGCAAACTTCCACCATTATGAAATCTCAAAAGAATATTGAGCTTACCTCACTGGAACAATATCTGTTTATGCTCTAAAGACACTTAAACCAGGAAATGTTCATTAACTGATAATAAGTTAACAGAAACAGTGGCTTCCAAAGTGTTCAATAAGTTGCCCTCCTGGAAGCAAGGAAGCTTGTTTGTCCAGTTTTTCTTCCTTCCTTCACCCTACTGCACTTAGTAGCACTCACTTCATGTGCTACTCCACTTGAGGCTGGTGATTACAGCCTGAGCTGTCAGTTAAAAGTGCACTCAGTCACTAGCCACATTTGGTTGAGCACTGAAATGTGGCTCATCTGGAGCAGAATGCACTGAGACACACATCAGGATTTGAAGACTCCAGAAAAAACAGACATAAAATACCTTAATAACTTTAATCATCATTGTATGATGAAAAAACTTTTTAAATACACTTTTTTATATATTATTCAAATTAATTTCACCTGTAAGTTACTAAACAGTTTGTGTGGGTATCAGAAAATTAAGGTTCTGTATATGTAGCTTGCATTCTACTTCAATTAGATTGCAAGTATACAAAATCCAAAATTACCCATGTTTTAGTGAGAAATGTATCGTCTGTAGAATAAAAACCTCAATTGGATAATCAAATATTTACTGGCTTTTTAAAATGACATTAAAAGGTCACTTACCTGCAATTATACATTAGACTCTCACAGAAAGACCCCTCTCTGGCTTTTGTAACTGTTGTCAGCACTCTGACGTACACATCTTGTTTCCCTAACCCAGTGGTTCTCAACATTAGTATGCACACAAATGGAATGTATGGTTACATTGCAAGACTCTTGCTACGTCTGCACACTTGGGTTCTATCTGAGCTCTGGAGTTTTAAGGAGAAAAACACTTTATCAACTTGTGCCTTTTAGTCTTAGAAAATTTTTCTCTACTGCTTCCTCCTAGGCTCTCAGTTGGTACAAACAATACGTGGAAAATGGTATCTTACAACATAAAAAAATCATTTAACTAACCTGGGAAATAGAAGGGAATATGAGTAGTTTTCCCAGATTTCAATGACTAAACATTTCCTAATTTTGGACTCAGCCCATGTTGCCTTTACAAGGGCAGAGAACACAGGATGTGTGTCTTCTGCTTCCTCTGCCCACCCCAGCACAGGGTGATGCTCAGTAAGCTGTCCAGAAGAAAAGAGGGAGGGATGCACCGCACAGCCATGGACTATTCCGGAACTGACTGAAAGTGTGGTACTTTGTGGTTATAGAGATGCTTCAGATTGATCATGTTAATTCATTAATAGTCTGCTCTCTAGAGGAGAGGATCCATGAATTTCTTACCTACAACTAAGACATAAAAGCATCAATGAACCCCTTGCTACAAGGTTATAGCATAAATACAACAGGTGACAGTTCTTAGTCACAACAAAACTTGAGAGAATGCCAAGTGAAAAGCAAATTAAAATAATAGGATGATAGTTCTCTATGTGGCATTCTGTCACTTCTATTTTAAGTTTTATTTCCCAAAGTCTACCCTCAGCCAAAACACTCCTGCTCGTTTATGGCTGTAAAAGTCAGGAACAATTTCTTATTCTTGCTCACATTTCTAAAGCACCAGGGAAGCTGGTGTAAACTGGACTTAAGGCTTAGGGAAATTCTAAAATGCTTCCTGAAAAGGACTGTAGGTGATGTGGGGATTCAATGGACCTCTGGTTACTTTCACACTTGGCAAACCAAGAGTGAGGACCAACAGAAGACACCTTTGGTTATGGAAGGCTGTAAACTCTGGTTTGAAATGGCTGCAGAAGTCCATTTGTAATTGGATTGCTTATTATCCAGCATAAAACCAGAAGTTTGTCTACTGACAAAACTAAGGCGTGGGAGGAGAGTAAAGAAATATGTATTTCCTTACTTCAGTCACACCAAGGGTTCTCTATCTCCTAAGCACCATGTATTTCCCAGATCAAGTCTTGTATCCTCAGGTTGTAAAGAATGGTACCAAATTATCATTTACTCTTGTCTCATCCTTTTTTTTTTTTTTTTTTTTTTCCCTCTCCTTCTTACCAAATACATGCTGGGAATCTTTCATTTTTAAAACCAACTAAAATGGCTTTTTTTTTCCCCCTTCAGACAAGGTCTTGTCTATACCGAGGCTGGCTTTGGTCTGTATGGCCCAGGCTATCCCTGAACTTGTGGCAGTCCTCCTGCCTCAGTCTCTGAAGGACTACAGGCATGAGCCACTATGCCTAGCTGTATTTCTTTGCTCATTTAATATTTTATCTGTATGTATGTGAGTCTGTGCACACATCTGTGTGTCTGTATGTGCATATACGCACAGGTACATATGGAAGCCAGATGACAATCTCAAGTGTCTTTTCTTAGGCTCTGTCCACTTGGTTTTGAAACGGTCTCTCATTGGCTTGAAGTTTGCCAAATAGATCAGACTGGCTAGCTGGCAAGTGAGCTTCAGGAACCCTGTTTCTGCCTCCCCATGGCTGGGTGGTTTTTCCTTGGGTTTTGAGGACTAGCCTCAGATCCTCATGCTAGCAAGGCAAACACCTTACCAAACAAGCTACCTCCCTACCCTGTCTTCTTTATCAGAAAACAAAGACTTATGATTCAGAAAAGAAAGATTATTCATTTGTCTAAATTTTTGTATCAGTGATTTCACACCGAAAGAATTCTGACAAATACTACTGATTCAAAAGAAAAGTCAGGGGAACAAATTTGATCAAGTGGATACAAAGTAATTTTTGAAAATTTAAAGTTAAGGCCAATCATAGTCAAACATGATTTAATAAGTACATATATGAATATATATTAATTGAGTGATTCTGATTATTTCTTTTAGCACAAGTTAAGAAAAAAAAATCCATCCTGTAATGGTTAAGAGCACAGACTCTGGAGCCAAATGACCTAGAAAGAAATTCTTGCTCCACAATTACTATTAGCTATGCAACCTCAAAATCTTTATATCTTTGTGCTTAGTGTCCTTGCTCTGTGAAAGTCTATAGAAAGGGTGAGATTATACTACCTGCTTCCCAGGACCATGGAAAGACTGATGACATTACAAAGCACTCAAAATGTGTCATGGCAACTCTACAGGTGCTTTAACGTATCAGTTAAAACAGAACTGAGGTCCTGGCCCCAAAAGAAGTCATTCTTTTCCCCACACACACGTCCTTCCTAACCTCTGAGGTGTTTAACCTTGGTGACAGAAAGAAGGGAAACATGAGCTCAGCCATCAAGAGGAAAAAAAAAAAAAAAAAAAAAAAAAAAGGTAATTGGGCTGAAGTCCTTAATTCTCATCAGAAAGAGCTAATGCTTCCATTCCTTTTTCCCAATAGGCCAGAGCAAGGGCAGAAAATTGAATAAATTATTTAGAAAACCCTGTAACTAGGGATATGAGAACAAGAGGACAATTGACTGCTTGTGGAAACTGGAGAGGAGTATTTCCAAGTATTAATACAAAGAGCCTCAAATACAGTTGTGGGTAACCATGGAGTTTTTATAGTTATAAGGTTGCTAATCTTGGTTTTGGTTGAGTGTTCACCTTTGACAAAATACTTTACTTAAAACACCTGTACCTTCCCATCACTCTATGCTCATGAGAACCTGAGTGGTACTGAGACCAAACTCAGGCTGAACCACTGGGTCAAGGCTCAGGCCCACAACAGGCGTGTCACCCGCTGTGCCCACCATTCACACACGTGAAGCTGCTCATCAAATAGTGAAAACCATTACCCTAGTGTCTTCTAACTCCCTCTGGAGTTTGTCAGCTTTGGTCTTTTCAAAGAGCAGGCTCTGTTCAAGCTCCTTAATGCGGGCATGCTCCAGTTTGGTCTGCGTCTGTTAGTAAAAGGGAAGAGGAAAAGAACACAACAGTGCCACCATGACATGCCAGCACAAGAGGAGAGAGCGGCATGCAGGCCGAGCCACCAGTACTTTCTGCCAAAGGCTGAACATAAAGGGGAACAGAGAAAGAAACAGGATGGGGCTGCGAGAGAAAGGAGGGAGTGAGGATGGATACTGAACAAAGGAATGAAGGTGGGAAGAGAGCATGAGCTAGTCTGTTGAGAAAGAAAAACATGGAAAACACATGAGGCAAGATGAAGTGTCAGATGCATGCAGCCACAAATGTTATCTCGATAAGTGAAGTTTATCAGCACAAATTAGAATAGTTAATACTCCTCTAAACTATCATCTGCCCTCCCCCACAATGGCTACTTGACATTAATGTGTATGGAACTGACTCAGGGACTTCACAAGGCTGTTTGACCCTCAAAAACATTATCAATTTCACCTATATGTGGAGAAAAACAATGCCCCAAATCTCCAGGCATTCAGTACGTCTCCAGAGGAAACTGTTGGATCTGGCAAACAACTTGTAATAAAAAAAAAAAAAAAAAAAAAAAAAAAAGATCATCTGCTGGGCTGATATGGTGATTTAGACCTATAATCCCAGCACTTGGGAGGCTGAGGCAGGAGAATTGCTGCAAGTATGAGGCTAGGCTGAAGAAGTCTTATATATAAATGAACAAATAGAGGCGACCAGGCAGGGGTGTCTTGGGAAGTGGGTGGTGTACACTGGTTGAGGTTCTCTACAGCAGAACAAGAGCTGTAAAAGCTCTCATTTCCGCCCAGCCAGGATTTTTCAAAGGCTTAACTGTCTGGAGAAGAGGGGAGGGTTCAAGATTACAAAGACAATATTTAGTAATGATTACCCACCACTGCCTCTTCCTCTGCTTTAAGACAAATAAAAAGATCAGAGCAAAAAAAAAAAAAAAAAAAGCTACACTCTACATATGTAAGGGACTTATTTTTATCCTAAGATGAAGTCATTCTTTACCAGCTCAAAAGATAGGAAAGGTCGACAAGGCAATCATGCTGAAAGAACTGGTAAGATCCTAGCATGAGTGGGACCCTCGAAACCTCACAGGCACTATGACTCACTTTCCACAAATCCAGTTACCCGAGTGGGACCCAGGAGGTCTGCTCTGCCTACCAGACTCAAGTGTGGCTGAGCCTGGCTCCACTTGAAATAATCCTGCTATTAGTCAAAAGTACTTCCCCCACCATCTCTCCTACCCAGCTGGTGACTGGAACAATTGATTGACAATATCAAGACTAACTTAAGATAGCTTCAATCTGAACAATTATGGGCAGTGAAAAAAATTACAACAGAGGTCATAAAAGTGACACCAAGTAGTATAGAGCCCGAGTAGAAAGTCAAAGCTGTGAATATATTCACCTGGTGACTGCAAGGCACTCAGGGGGTCACTTTGTTTATGAACCAGACATAAACAACCATCATAGGATATTTAAAAGTGAACAGAAAACATGTTTAAATTTTTTATTTACTTATTCTTTCATGTTTATATGTATTAGTGTTTTGCCTGCATGTGTGTTTGTGTGAGGGTAACAGATCTTGGAGTTACAGGCAGTGTAAGCTGCCCATGTTGGTGCTGGGAATTGAACCCAGGTCCTCTGGAAAAGCAGTCAGTGCTCTTAACCACTGTGCCATCTCTCCAGCCCCAAGAAAACATTTTTTTTTTTTGGAGACAGGATCTCATCATATAGTCCTGGCTGGCCTGGAACTTCACATAGAGCAGAGTGGTCTAGATCTCAAAGATCCACCTGCCTCTACATCTGGTATTGAAGGTGTGTACCACCACACTCAGACAAAAGACTGTTTTGTTTTGTTTTTTAAACATTCTTCACTACACTCTCTATACCCTGATGTCTGGATAGTCCCCTGCATCCATGTGTGCTGCAAAAAGAAACTGTTCAATATTCTTCTTTTACAAGAAAATAACTTAATCCAGATCTACATAGTTAGGGTTATAGCTTCAGGAATTCAAGCTAAAGTCAAAGGTCACTCACTATGTGCAGATAAAAAACAAATATCCAGCCAGGCACGGTGATGCAAGCCTATATAGTTCCAGCACCTGAGGAAGCAGAGACAAGGAGATCAAGAGGTAGAGGCCAGCTTATAGTGCAAGTTCTAGGCTAGCCTTATATTCCATAGCCAGATCCTATTTAAAAAAAAAAAAAAAAAGCCAAGAGATGGCTCTTATTTGCAATTTGGCACTAAGCGACTTGAGGCAGGAGGTTCACCACAGTTCAAGACCATCCTGGGCTACAGAGTAAGATCCTGTCTTTAAAAAAAAGAGAGAGAACCAGGTGGTGGTGGTGCATGCCTTTAATACCAGCACTGGTGAAGGGGGAAGGGCAGAGGCAGAGGCAGAGGCAGGTGGATCTCTGTGAGTTTGACATCAGCCTGGTCTATCGAGTTCCAGAACAGCTAGGGCTATACAGAAAAAATGTCTTGGGGAAAAAAAAAAAAAACCAAAGGAAAGAAAAAGAAAAAACACCCATGTACTCTATTCCCCCCATTCAGACCTTCCAGCTGAGTAAAGCAAAGCATCCTGCCCCTTAGGCTTTATAGAAGGGATGCTCCACAGTGGACTTTTACCAGTCAGCAAGCAGCAAGGGAATCAGTGATCCACTACCTCCATGTGGTAAAAGTGTGATACTGAACAGGAGAGCCCTTTAAAATGATTGCTTTCTGAGACTAAGATGTGGTATCTCAAGAGGAAAGTCTTGGGTCAGGGGCTTGGAAGGAGAGCAAAGGCCTTGCAAGAAGCGCACAGGGGGCAGGAGGCAGGTCCCATGCACACTGACCCACAGGCAGCAAAACCTGTTCTGGATGGAGAGAAGAGAGAGACCCAGATCACTGAAGTAGCTTCACAAAAAGGAGCCCCTCATCAAAATGTCAGTGTGAGTTCTCTGGTCCAGATCCATAGGTAGAAAGAAGAAAATGAATCTTTGTTTTGACTTTGTCACTTTGAGCCGACAAATAAAAGTGAAATGCTTTGGGTCTTCTCCATTGGTAGCACAGTTGGCAGTGTGGACAAAAAGCAACATTTTGGAGGCCACTTGGTAGTTTATATTGGGTACCGAATCTCAGTAAGAAGAGGGAGACACGGCAACCACACCCGGTAGCACCGCTGCTAGAAAAAGTTCCCTCAGTAACAGCAAACTTAAAATATCCTACATGTTCAGGGAAGAATACTGGCCTCAACTTGCAGATAGGAGGGAAAGTACTGCAGCCATAAATGAAAGTTAGATTTCTTATCAGCTAACCGGCTAGCAGTGGGAGTATGCACAAAAGCAACCAGAAGCATCTAGGCTAGGCACCCAGGATACTTGGGAAGTATCTCCCAGCATTTCCCCAGCTGTCCATCTAAGGGTTTATGCATCCCTCAGCTGTCATCCCCTTGAAGAAATCCTACCAAACTTAGAAAACACACAATGAGGTGAAGGAGGCCATGCCCTCAGACAATTTCTTCCCTTTTTAGCAAAAGTTCTTTAAAAAGCAAATATTTACCTATCATTAAACAAACGAATCCAAAGAGCTTAGTCATTACATACAGTTTCTTAAAGATACAAATGCACTTGCTTTGGAAGCCACATGCACAGAAATACTAAGCGAACAGTCCCAAGGTCAGATTATGCAGTTAGTATTTGAGTGTATCAATAAGCATTTTAATGTGGAACCAATCTGTGTTAAGGGAAATGTCCACACAGTTAAGTGCCCTCTTACATTCTCAGGGTCTTCAGAAATCTGGCTCTTTTGCTATCAGTAAAAAAATAAAAAAAGTAAACAACAACAAAAGAGATTCAGCTAAAGTTTCAATCTGTGTTAGGGTTTCAATATAACTTTATTTGATTAATTTCAAGTAAGTTTATCAGACAAACTACACTAGCCTACTGCTAATGTAAATATTTTAACTCCACCTTTCCCAAACTCCAGAGGTGGTAATTCTCATGAATTAGATGATGACATGAAACTTCTAATGAGACTTTGGGGTGTTTTTAAATGGATGACAACAACACAAAACTCAACTAAAGGATGTGACTATATATGAAATGAGTGAAGAAGGTTTCTATTAAATTATTAATAAGCAATTAAACTCTAGACCTTATAAAATCAAAACTCAGAATGTTCCCTTTATGCTTTATTGACTATAAAAATATTATTTATTTCCAAGGAAATCAGAGTTCCTGTTTGGAAGGATTCCTGAAATTTAAGCCAAAAGATTCCAAAATCCTGATGGTGGAAAAAACAACAACAAATATATATATATATCTTCTGCTGGGCATGGTGGTGCATGACTGTAATCTCAGCATTGGGAGACATAGGCAAGAGGATTACTACAAATGTGAGGCAAGCCTGATTTGAATTGTAAGTTCCAGACCAGCCATCTACATAGTAAGGCCATGTCTCTAGTTCTTCCCAATATCCAAAAACTGTATAGACAAGTGCAGTTTTTACTAAAATGCTATGAAGAATCTTTAGAATCTTCAAATTTTGGAAAAAAAAATAATTTGTATTTGTCATATATGTGGCAGTGGCTTAAAAAAGCATCAAAACCATTTGTGTCTAACACAAAACTAATATGAATAATTGTTAAGATAAGAAACCTCTTATAGGAAAATGAGTGATTTTTAAGTAAGCCATAGAAGTGGCATAAATTCCTCCTGGTTCTTGCTCTGGTAACTACATTATTTTAAAAAGAAACTGTCTAATCCCTGGCACCAAAGGAATACAATAAACTATGAGGACACGTCATTTACTTTTACAGGGTTATAAAGGATTTATTCTGCCCACTAAGGAACAAAGCTGATCCACAACAAAAGTGCTTTGTTAAGCACTATTTTGTTGAAATTTAGTTCTTTTAAAATTCGATTTCCAACATCAGAGGAGAGAGCAGGGTCTTACTTAAGACAGCCCTAGTGCACACTGCCAGATTGATGACTTGATTAAATCGAATTCACAGCTTCTAGTTTTGAAGCATGAGAAGAGCTCTGAGCATTTCAATTTGCCACATGAATTAGGATACCACAATCACAGGCACAAGGACCAACCACCACCTCAGCACAACCCCAGTGGGCCAGAAGGCAGAATGCCTTCTTGACTGGTTGTTCTGACAAGGACAGCTGGCTCAGTGTGTCACCCATATTTCTCAATATTGGTACCCATAAAGGCTTTAGAGAGCTGGAAGGGTTTACCTCAAGATCACCTTTGGTAATTGATTCTTCTTCTACTCGGAACTGAAGGTCCTCAACCTTCCTGTGGGATGATAAAAGACAGAACACTGAGGAAAGTGCTAAGGAACCTTACCCACAGCAGAAAATAAGAGCAGCACCCTGGTGAATTCAGTGTCCACTGATGAAAACAAACATCTTAGAGACACAGAAAATAAAGGCATGCACCTTTAGGACACTAGTGCATAAAAGCTTTGCTGTAATTACAAATTCCAAAATTTTATTAGGTACTAAAGGCATTAGGTAAAAAAGAAAAAAAAATAGTTTCCCTTGGGTACATACACCAGAATAGATCAATTAATCAAGATAAGATCAACCAGGGGGCTAGAGAGAGATGGATCAGGGGTTAGGAGCACTGGCTGCTCTTCCAGAGGACCTGGGTTCAATTCCCAGCATCCACATGGCAGCTCACACCTGTCTGTAACTCCAGTTCCAGAGACTCTGACACCCTCATTTAGACATATATGTAGTCAAAACACCAATGCACATAAAATAAAAAAGGCTTACCCAAGCTTAATGCCTTTAATCACAGCACTTGGGAGACAGAGGCAGGCAGATCTCTGAGTTCCAGGCCAGCCTTGTCTACAAAACGAGTTCTAGGCTAGCCAGGGCGACACAGAGAAACTGTCTCAGAAAACAGACAAACAAAATGATTAAGTTTCTTTATAGAGATTAGGTAAGTGAAAGCCGGCTGGAACTCCCTTTAGTAATGCTGACTAAAGCTATCCTCGGGAGGTTTAGCATTCAGTGACAGTAAGTATCTGTTAATCAAGTCATGTCTAACTGATAGCAGGTTTCCTGGAAAAGCGACATCAATGTCCATTCTCTTTACACAGTTTCTGTTGAACAGTCATTCCTTGGTTTTGTCAACAAAGTTGTCAACAGTAAATTTCTTGCTAAGACATCACTGAAAAGGAAGATATTACACTCAAGGATCACCTTTTCTCCTCTTCTAGTTGGTTGAGAAGCTCCACTTTCTCCCTGTCAGCAGCTTCGACCATTGTTCGCAGCTGGTCCATCTTGGCCTCCAGTTCCAGGACATGCTGGGGAAGCAAGGATGTCAGTGAGTAGCCCAGGGATACCTCCAAATGGGTATGGCTAAGTGTGACCATGATGAGTGGGCATCAGTCTCGATACATTCTAATACTTTCTTTCTTAATAGGTTATTCCTGGCAACTTTCCTGGAAACTAGATGACAAAAACAAAACAAAACAAAACAAAAAACCTCCACATCATATAGCAACAGAGGGCGACAGTTAAACAAGTCTCATCTTTTCCAATATGAAACATATGTCAAAAATAACCTACAAACAACATCTGTGTTCACTCAGGCCCTAGAATGATCAGTTAATGCAGACAGACTCAAAGCCAAGACATAAAGACCAAATGGCTGAGGTAAAATCAAGAACAAAACTTTTATGATGATGGAAACTGGCACCCAGACCACAACTTTCCAACAAGCTCAGAAAACAAATTGGTACTCATTTCCTATGTTCAACTCCCTGGCTCCAAACACCAGCCACTTTTTTTAGCCTCATCACTCAATTTAGAAACCACCACCATATATATCCATGAGACCAACTCCAGACTTCACCTGGTCATGCCCATCTCGGGCCAGGGCTAGCTCCTGCTCTATCTCCCCCACGTGGCTGGTAGCCTTGGCCACCTCGGCCCGCTCCAGGTCCCGCTCAGCCAGCAGCTGTTCAATGTGCTGCTGCTTCTCCTTCAGCGCCTCCTGGAGGGCAGTGGTGCCCGAGATCTTGCGGGCGTAGCGGGAGGAGGTTTCAGTCAACTGCAAAGGAAAGTCAGAGAAGTGAAGGGCGATGGTGCCATCGGGCAGGAATGGTGGGAGCGACACATGCGTTGTGTAGCGTAGCGTAGCGGGCATCTCCTCAGCAAAGCAAAAGTGCTGCCCCAGCTTGTGGGTTTGCAAATTACTAGACAAAGCTCCCACCAAGAAAACAAGACCGCTTAAAAAACAGATAAACAAGCTCACAGCAAAGTTCAGAAGACCTTTAGAGATGAACGTGTAAGGCAAACATGGGTACTCTGAGCTCAGTTGACAAACAGTTTTCACAAAACCCATTTTAAATTTTCTCTAAAGTCAGATAGAGAGGCTCACACCTGTAATCCAAAACTTAGGAGGCCAAGGAAGGGGGACTGTCAATGAGCTCAAGGCCAGCCTGGGATACAGAATAAGATCCTGTCTCAAAGCAAAACAAAACAAACAAGACAAAACATTCCAAGATTCTTTAAATTACTTTAGTCTGTGCTAATGTTATCTTCTGTTGATGACATCTGGTCAACCTTTTGATCTTGCTCTTAAGGCTGAGACGTTTTAAAGCTTCCAAACATCATTAGGAAATGAAGACATCACCCTCAGAGTCACATCTTTTCAACTGATGAAATAGTTGGATTTCTGTCAGGATTTCCTTCATCTTTCTTTGCAAAGGAAAACTTGGGAGATCATGTTAGAACCTGGCCTCTAGGACTTGGATCCCAATCACTAGGTATTTATAAAATTTAAGAGAAGTCTGGATAAAGACAGATACACTCAGAAGGAGAAGAAAATGAGAAGATGGAAAAAAGGAAAAGAGAAGCTTATGAAGAAAAGGAAATGGTAAGTGGAAAGAAGACAGGGCAATAGTGAGATAGATGGAAGGAAGGAGGGAGAAAGGGAGGGAAGGGGGAGGAAGGGGGGAAGGGAAAGGAGGGAGGAAGGAGGGGGGAGGGAGGGAAGGGGGAAGGAAGGGAGGGGGAGGAGGGAGCGAGGGGAAGAAGGAAGGAAGGGAAAGAAGGAAAACAGGAGGACAGGAGGTGGCAGAGACAAGGGTTGAGGGACCCTGAGAAAGAATGTGTCTTCTTGTCACCTACTAATCTCTGTTGTTTCACCTACATCTCTGTCTTGAAGCTAACAGTCACATAAACCGCAGAGGCAATGAGCCTGCATCAGCGGCAGCAGGTAACTGGGCAAAGTGAAGCACATTCCTCTCTGCAGGCTCCCACAGGCTCCGCAGTCTGGGAGGGCGTTTGGAAATGGCCCCCATCCTTAGCAAGCATTTGTCCATGGCCTTGACTTAGTAGTTGCTGGCTCCAGATCAATTCAACCTTTGCTTCTTCTGCAAAACAAAGCTTCTTTTGTCAGCCAAGTGCTCTCAGTCAGTCTATTGAGTCCTCCATGAGCAGACAGTGGGGATCGTCATCAATTTGATGACTGTGAGAGCAAAGGAATCCAATCAAACCCACACTGCCTTCTGCTGTTCACTTTGTGGGATTTTTTAAATTGTTTAAACATTTTGGGAGTAAATTCCATTTTTCTCTATTTAATGTTAGACCAACTTTCCTTCCTCGCTGCATATTTAAGTTGTATTTCTCACTAACATCTCCCTGAGTACATTAAGTATGAGGTCACCTAACCGAGTGCAGAGATTTGCCTCAAAGGCCCACAGGGACACCGAAGGATGTGTAAAATCCCAAAGCAATGCATGTTGAACAGCATGCAAATGATTACTAGACCAGGCACTTCAGTTTCAGGATTAGATTGTAGTCTACTCCATTCAATAGCACCTTGTCTGCAAAGCTCAGTGTTGGCAATTGTGAATACAAAACACAAATACTATGCACAAATCAGAGCAGCACAGGAAATGAAGGTCCCAGTGATAAATACAATTCCAAGGTTTGACAAGATGCACAATCCCAACAGAAACACATCCCCTAACGCTAAGACACTCTAGTTACTGAAGAATTAACTGCACATACTAACTTTTCTGGGTGCTGTAGAGATGGCTCAGTGGCTAAGAGTACTTGCTGTGAAATCATGAGGACCAGAGCTCACCTAAAGAAACCAAGTGTCTCACAAATGTCAGCTCCAAAGTGTCTCTCTTTCTCTCTCTCTCTTTCTCTCTTCTCTCTCTCTCTTTCTCTCTCTCTCACACACACACACAAATCATTCAAAAAATATTAACTTTTCAATTTCTATCTTGCAAGAACAGAAATACACCTATCAAGGAGAAGTTAAATTTTGTATCCCATTATACTATTTCACAGACACTTTCATTAGAAACTATAGCTACCCCAAAGAAACATATTGAGAAACAAAGCTGTCTCACATGACAAGGAGATATCTCTTTCCCCAATTTTCTTCAATAAATGAACTAAGAGAAATTAGAACTTGTCTACTAAATGTTAGGCTGTGTGAGCATGGTATTCCCCAAAGAAACAGACATAATTTACAAGATGGTGAAAGTTACATAAGGAAAGGACTCCTCCGGAGCAGACACATCAGTGGAATTGTTCCTAGAACAGCAGAGCAGATGTCCATGTGGGGGTGTGCTGAGCCTCTACTCCATTGGTCCTGTGACATTTTTTTTCCTGAGAATCTTTTTTTTTTTTTTTTTTTTTTTTGGTTTTTCAAGACAGGGTTTCTCTGTAGCTTTGGAGGCTGTCCTGGTACTCACTCTGTAGGTCAGGCTGGCCTCAAACTCAGAAAGATCCGCCTGCCTCTGCCTCCCAAGTGCTGGAATTAAAGGTGAACGCCACCACTGCCCAACCCTGAGAATCATTTTTAATTGTATGGTTGAGGATAAGACAGTCTGAGACATACTAGAACTACTTGGCCAGAGGAGCACCACAGCCACTTAAGAGATTTCACCACCCCTTCCTTTCTCTTCCTGAGGGTAAATGAGATCAAGGACTGGAAACCCCAGTTGCCTCAAGTATAGATAAAAAAGCTGAGGTCTTGAATTCAGGTGAGAAGAATCTTGCTGCCATTTCTAATGTAAACAGCACCAGCCTCACTTCCAAGAAATGAAATTAAGAGCAGGGAATGACATCAAAATAATCTGAATAATATGCCATATTAGTAAAAAGAAGGTGTTTAACTCTAGCAATTCCACTTTCTATGTGGAAAAAGGTGAAGAGAAGAAGGGACTAAGAGAAAGAGATGAAGAGAGAGAAAACAAAACCCAACGTCTTCAAGCTCCTTAAGTTCCCTCTGAATCCTCTGATCCACATAGGAGTACTCCACACAGTAGTTGTGGGCTAGACTACACTAAAATTATAAAGCATTAAACTCTCTCAGAATACATTGGTCCCTACAATTTAGTAGTCAAAGAGAAAGAGACCTATGTCTGTGATGAATGGGATCCCTCCAATTTCCGTGTCATTTGGGTCCAAATAATTTCAAAGAATAAGTAGTAGTTACTACAGATTTCCCAAGAACTAGCATCCAATAAAGTGAATAAAAGTGCCATTAGAAATTGTTATTCCAAAACTCATGTACTTGTTGGGGAGTTACAGTTCCAAAACTGCCTTGCAGGGACTTTCACCACAAGCTACAGCCAACACTCAGAACACACAAGTAAAGCAGGGCACTGGCTGTGGGCATGTGGGGCCGCAGGAGGGAGGGGAGGCTTACTAATCCTGTTCGGCTGGGCTTGCTGCTCACAGACGAGGCCACGGAGCTCATGGAGCTGAGAGAGGAGGCAGATGGGCTGCGCTTCAGGTTGGCAGGCGTGGTGGCCATCACTCGCCTCACAGCAGCTGCTTTGGCTTTGGCTGGTGTAGTGGAAGGGAAGCCAATCTTTGTCACTTTGTGGACAGGAGCAAACAATCCATATTTGGGTTGACATTGAAAATACCTTTAGTGAGCAATAAAAGGGAGAACAAATACAACTTAATTACAAAAAGTAACAACTATAACCAAACACTCTTCCATCTCAAAATGCATGAGGTTATGTAAAGACGTAAGTAGTTCTACCGTGTGATAAGTGTAAAGAAGTTTAGAGATGCAGGGACCCCCACTTAAGAAAGCCACGACAAACAAGACCAATCAGACAAGGCCCTGACTCTGGCAGATCTAAGGTAAACTAGAAATGTCAGCTATCTGAGGACACTGGAGATTGTGGCAATTATAATGTTTCAGTAACGGGAAAGAATGGCTTTGGGGCTGGGGATGTGGTAAAGGCTTGCCTTTACCTGAGAGTCCTAGTGTTTGGTTTTCCATACATGGGACACACACAAAAGCATGAGAAGGCTCAATGCCTTCTTTTTATTAAGAGATTTTTATCTCCATGAATCATGATGAGTTAAAATTCATATGCTTATATATGGTTTATAGTTTAATGTTAACTAGATCATGTCATGATCAACATACTGTATACCAATAATCACAATATATCATCTCCCATAGCTGAAACATTCTAACTCAGGCATGACTCCATGCACTAAAATCCATGAACTTGGGAGGCGAAAAGGACCAGGAGCTCAGAAGCAACCTTGGCTACTTTGAGGAATTTGAGGCCAGCTTCGGTATGTGAGACCAAAAGAAATATGGGAAATCCTCCTACCTCCCTCTGTACTATTTGAGTCCCATCTACACTCTGACTTACAACAGAGGAGGCTGCTTGACAGTCAATCCCTGAGCACAGGAGGGAATTCTTACCAGATATGAAGACACATTTTACATTTCTTCTCCTGAAAAAGACAGTTACTACCTTCTCTTTATGCCAACTCTGTCCCTGATGCCCAGGAACTTGCAGAGGCCCACTACTTTCAAAAACGAAAGCCAGAAAGAAAATTATCTTTGATGGGCAGAATGGTACTCAATGGCCAGGCTAGTCTACCCTAATTGGTAAACTCCAGGCCAATGAGAAATCTTAAAGCTGACACCCAAAGATGTCCTCTGGCATGCATATACAAATGCATATACATTAAAATTAAAAATCAAACAAAAAATATTTTCTAGCTATGTCTCAGGGATAAAAAAAAAAAAAGTCTAAATGGGGTGGTATACACCTTTAATCCCAGCACTAGGAAGCAAAATCTGGTAGATCTCCGTGACATAGAGGCCACTTGTCTACACAGCAAGTTCTAGGACAGCCACACCTACATAGAGAGACCCTGTCTAAATAAATAAAATTAAAATATAGCTCCTAGTCAGTCACAATAGCTCATATCTTTAGTCCTGGTACTTGGGAGACTGAGTTGGGCTGGAAGATTGCCACAAGTCCCAAGCCAGTCTGGGTTACACAGCCAGCCTATTCCAAAGACAGTGTTTCACAAAACAACAAAAAGTATAGCTCCTCAGATACCCATTTCCACTTTATTACACATATGTGGTGAGTTCTACTAGAGCACATTTATATGTAAGAAGGAGACACAATATCACACAATTCCAAACCAACCTTGTTCCAGCAACAGCACCATCATTCTTTCCCAAGGGTTCATCTAATTCCACACCACACCATTCCCCCTTGGCAAAGTCAGTCTCTCCAAGAAACCGGACTACACCAGCCTTAGTGCCACCAACCTAAAAGAAGAATAAAAAGTGAAACTTAAGATAGACTTCAATAGCTTATCCCTTTGTGGTCCTAATAATGACAGTGGTGCAGCCTGTGGTCCCAGCAGCAGCTTTTTTGACTTTTCAACTCTTCTCCAGCATTTTACCTGAGTGACACACTGCAAGACCAACCTGATGTCTGGTATAGTCCAATAATGAAACATTCTATATAATATTTAATCATTACCAAAATACTCTCTTTCTTAGAAAAAACCCTTGGTTCAGGCCAGCAGATGTCTCATTAGGTAACGGCACTTGCTGCCCCAGCACACAGACCTAACGACCTGCATCCAATCCCTGGTACCAACAAAATGTGGACAAAAAGAACTGATTTCACAAAATGTGTGCCCAAAAATACACACATATACTATAATAATGAATAAAACAAATTTTAGAAAAGCACTTCATTACTTCAGAGCAATTTTCCTGGTTAGAAATAAAGTATTTGCTATAAAAAGTAAGAACCCAACAACATCAAAGAGAAGAAAAACTCATCTGTGACCCTGGATTCTTGGTATTTTCTTGTACTTTCTGTGTCTTGACACAGTGACATACAGGTGCTACACAATCTACACATGTGGTTTGCGTTCACTAATTGCATAGCAAGTGAAAATGTAAGTACTTTTTGCTGGGCAGTGGTAGCATACCAGCACTCAGGAAGTGGAGGCAAGAGTCTGAGAAGTCCAAAGTCATCTGAGTTACATAATAAGTTTAAGGCAAAGTAGGTGAACCTCTGAGTTCCAGGACAGCCAGGGCTAATAGAGAAACTGTCTCAAAAAACAAACAAAAGACATTTAAGTACTTTAAAATGATTGATTCTACTGTGAAGGTTCTGTTCCCTTTAACTATTAAAAATACCACTCCTCATGATTTCATTCACATGAAGTACTTAAACTAGGATTCTTTTTAAATATGTTCCCAACCATTTTCAATATTCGTGTGAACATTATCACCAACATTAATCTATCAGTATTATGTTTTCCCTCACACATACATGAGGACACACATTTGTGTCTGGGTCCAGGTCCATACATGGAAATGGCAGGTATTTCAACCACTGACACTTAGCAGCCTGCATCACTTGCCCTACCACACACTTCTTCAGAACATGCTTTCCATTTTCTCACCTTTTCCCTAAGCTTGTTCTTCTCCCACATCAGTACGGAAGACTACGTGCTGTGTGCTCTGGGCAAGCACTCTATGGCTGGAATCTAGCTCCAGCCTCTTTCCCCAGTTTGAAATGGTCTCACTGAGGTGCCAGTCTGTACTGAATTCATTTGTACCACAGGCAAGTCTTAAACATTTTTATTAGACAGGGTCTCATTATGTAGCTCTGGTTGTCCTGGAACTCACTACATAGATGAGGCTAGCCCCAAACTCAGAGAGATTTACCTGCCTCTGCCTTCTAGGTGCTAGGACTAAAGAGGTGTGCCACCATGTCTGGTTAGGCTTTGAACTTCCTGCTTTGGCTTCCTAAATAGCTAGAATTACAGATCTGCACTACTAGGCCTGCCTTAGGCTTCTTCTTATCTTAATTTCTTTTTCAAAAATGTCATTGTAAGGGTTGAAGAGATGGCCCAGTGTTTAAGAGCACTTGTTGCTCTTACAGAACATCTGGGTTTGGTTCCCACATGGTAGCTAACAAACATCTGTAACTTCAGTTTCAGGGGATCCAATGCCCTGTACATATACATACATGCAGACAAAGCATTCATACACATAACATTTATAAATGTAATCTTTTTCACTGAGAAAAAAATAATACATGTATTTCTTTGTAGCTAGTGATAGTCAATGCTGACATCTAGGTTCATTGCCTGCTCTCTATCACTGTGATTTCACCATGGCCTGTCCCCACTAACACTCACACTGAAGGCTAGTTCAGTTGGTAGAGAGCTTGCCTAGCATGCACTAATTACTGGCTTTGATTCCCAGAACCACATATATCAGGCATGGTGGCAACACTTGTAAGGCAAGAGACTTAGAAGTTCAGGGTCATCTAGGATTACATAATAAGTTTACGGACAACCCAAGATACAAGAGACCCTGTCTCAAAAACAAAATCCTCACATTGAGGCTTAGTTCCCGGTGCTACTAGTGGGAGATGTGTGGCTTAAGAGTAGAGGAGCAGAACCCTCATAAATGTACTGCTGTCTTTCTACTGAATGAGTTAAGTAAGCCCTAACAAGATTAGGTACCATGAACATGGGTTGTCATAAAGCAAGTCTGGCTTCTCTGAGCTCCTCTCTGGACACACACATTAATGGTTCTACCACAGAAGCGGGAAACTTGGGGCTTGCTGACTAGGCTAAATCAGCTAGTGTCTGAGCCAGAGTCTCCCCGCGCCCTCCTTCCCAGCCCTGGCTGTAAATGTGTTTCAGCAGCAATGTGTGTTGCCACACTCCGCACTTGTGTGGATGCTAGAGTTCAGACTCAAGTCCTCCTGCTTGCAAAGCAAACACTGTGCTATCCCCACTTCCCGCCTCTGCCCAATCATTTCTTTGTTTTTTTATTTGGTTTTTGTTTTCTTGTTTGTTTGTTTGTTTTTTCTTGCTTGCTTGTTTTTAGAAACAGGATGTAGCATAGCCAGGTGTAGTGAGATATTCACCTTGTCCACACCTGTTGCTTAGACCACGCCCATTGGGGGTGGAGACAGGGCCAGCCATGACCTGGGGGAAAAGGCTGAGGAGGGGCTCGGAGGCGCTCTCTTGCTGGCCAAACGCTGAGAGGAGAGGATCCTGTGGAACCTGCCGCGTTCATCTGCCTATGGCGAGTTATTTCTCCCTGAATAAACATCTATTCGGCCTATTGTTTATCCTGATCCTTATTAAACCGCAATAGCCAGGCTCTGAACACTCAATCTTCCTGCCTCCGCCTCGTCAGAACTGAGATTGCAGGCATGCAACACCACGCCTGGAATTTTTTTAACTATTAAAATTTTAAATCAAACATTTAAGATCTCTAAGTGTGTGTGTGTGTGTGTGTCTGTGTGTGTGTGTCTGTATGTGTGTCTGTGTGCTGCTCTCCCTCTCTGATTTTCATTGTTTGAAGCAGGGTTTCTCTGCGTAGCCTTGGCTCACTCTGTAGACCAGGCTGGCCTTAAACTGTCTCTGCCACCCCAGTGCTGGAATTAAAGACGTGCACCACCACTGCCCAGGCACCATGATTAGTTCTAAATCTTATTTCTTTAACTAATTTAAAGTTAAAATACTTTCTAAATCAAAGATGATGTTTAAGAAACAAATGAGTGTGGTGGATGAAAGCATGGTAATCAGCACTGCTGCAGCCTAGGCTACAAAGAAAGACCTTGTCTCAGAGAAGAGAAGGAGGGATAATTAGGAGGAGGAGGATGTTAAAACGGGACCAGTGCCCATGATTGTGCACATTGACTCACCAACACCCTGTCTCCGATCTTGAGTTCCCGCTCTCCTTTCTTGACAGAGCCAGCCTCTGAAAGGTTGGAGATTGACTCACTGGCAGTTTTTGTAAGGTTGCTGATTTGAGATGGAGTTGAAGTTTCTTTTGCTGTTGACTGGGATGGTTTGTGGGGAATATTTGAGGGAGTGGCTGAAGAAGGGGACACTGTGGTGGCTGCGGCGGTGGACAGAGGCGAAGCAGTTCTGACATGAATTGCCTGAAGGCCATTGGCTTCATCTTCTGCTTGCACCTTCCTTGTTAACTTTGAAGGTCGGGTAAATATACCCTTTAAAGGTTCACACTGGAAATACCGGACTCCTGCCACCGAACCATCGTTCTTTCCTATGGGTTCATCTAAAACAATCCCAGCCCACTGGCCTGGTGCAAACTGAGTTTCTCCAAGAAACTGGATAAATCCAGGTTTATTCCCATTCACCCAAACACGTTCTCCAACTCGAAAGTCATCCACAAACTCTTCTTGGGTCTCAGAGGATGGAGGGCCTGCAGCTTTTTCACTGGATAGTGTCTTCTCCACTGGAGCTGCAACTGAAAACAAAGGAGGGTCAGAAAGAGCCAACGTCACAGTCAAGCAGCTGTCTTCTAACTTAAAGGAAAACAGGGTTCGAGGGATGGCTCAGTAGTTATAAGCACTGGCTGCTCTTGCAGGGGACCCAGCTTCTACCCCCAGCACCCACATGTGGCTCCCAACTGTCCATAATTCCAGTTCCATGGATCTGATATTCTCTTCTGGCCCTAGCCAGCAACAGGCATACCATGGTACACAGGCATACATGCAGAAGAAACACCCATAAATAATAAAAAAACAAACATAAAAAGAGAAAACAATAGCAATATAAACAGATCATGACTTGTCGAATAAGTTTTTTGTTTTGTTACTGTTGTTGTTTTTGTTTTTGAAGCAAGGAGGCAGAACACTGGCAAAACTCTGAGCTACATCCTGGTATGCAGAGTGAGCTCCAGAACAGGCTCCAAAACCACACACACAAAAACCCTGTCTTGCAAAAACCAAACAATCAATTAAATAAGCAAATAAATAAAATACAGGGTATTTTTCTTTGGTAGTACTTCTATTGCCACCAAATTAAGATCCTATGGAGATGTTTAAATAAAAGAGTGAATCTGAGGCCAGCCTATTCTACAGAGTGAGGTTCAGGACAGATGCCAAAAGCTACAAAAGAAGCCCTGTCTCGGAATTTAAAAACAAAAAAAAATTCTAGATGGCTCGTGCCTTTAATCCCAGAACTTGGGAGATAGAACTCTGTGAGTTCAAGGCCAGCCGAGGCTGTTGTTACACAGAGGAACCATGTCTTGGGGGAAAAAAAAATTCTAGATCTGAGTGGCTGTTTATGGCTCAGTAGGTAGAGTGCTTGGAGCTTGGAGGACTTTAGATCGCTGCACCAATGGTAAAGAGCCAAGTGTGGGGCAGAGACAGGAAACTTCTGCAGTTTACTGGCGGCCAATTAGCCTAGTCTGCATGTCAAGTTCCAGGCCTAGTGTCTCAAAACTTGGTAAAGAAGAAAACACCCAGCATCAACCCCTGACTTCCAGAGGTGCACAAAAAGATGGGCATGCATGCACATACAAACACACAATGCAGATGTTGTTGTTTGTTTTGTATCTCCCCGCCCTCCCCCCCCCCCAATCAGACAGGCTTTCTCTGTGTATCCCTGGCTGTCCTGGAACTCTCTCTCTGTAGACCAGGCTGATCACCACATCAGAGATCCACCTGCTTCTGCCTCCCAATTGCTAGGATTAAGTCTTGAGCCACCACACCTGACTCAATTTTATTTAGGTTTTTTGTTGTTGTTGTTTTGAGGTTTTTTGTTTGTTGTTTTTCAAGACAGGGTTTCTCTGGGATTTTGCAGGCTGTCCTGGAACTAGCTCTTATAGATTAGGATGATCTTGAACTCACAGAGATTCGCCCGCCTCTGCCTCCCAAGTGCTGGGATTAAAAGAGTGCGCCACCACCGCCAGGCTATTTTAATTTTTAAGAACTATAAATATAAAACTCTGCTTCTTCATCAAAACTTTTTCTTTTTTTAATATAATAATAATTATATTATAATATAATTAATAATATAATTAATAATATAATTTAAAAATTTTACATGTTGATCCCAGTTTCCTCTCCCTCCTTCCCTCCCTCTTACCCTCTTTCCCCTGTGACATGCACACTGGCCACACTCCCCTCCCCCCACCCCCATTCCACTTGTAGGGCTATGCTATCCAGGTTGGGTCATATAAATCTGTCAAGTCATTTGAAGTAGGGACTAGGACTTCTCTCCTGTCTCTAGGTTAAGGGAGTATCCCTCCAACGAGGATGTGTCCACAAGGTCCTTTTGTGCACCAGGAATAGATCCTGTTTCTACTGTCTGAGGTCCCCAAGACTGCTCAGGCCTTCTAGCTGAGACCCATATTCAGGGGGTCTGAGTCAGTCCCATGCTAGATTCCCAGCTATCAGTCTGGGGGGGGGAGGGGCATTAGCTCCTCCTTGTTCAGGTCAGCTGTCTTTGTGTGTTTCTGCAACCTGGTCTTGTCCCCTCTCTCTGCATCTGGATTCTGGTTCAGCTCAGTGCTTGGTTATGGGTGTTTGCTTCTGTTTCCAACAGGTACTAGATGAGGGCTCCATGATGGTGGATAATTTAGTTGATGATCTCACCATCAGGGAAGGGCATTTATGGTAGCCTTTCCCCGGTTGCTCAAATTGTTAGTTGGAGTCAGTCTTGTAGGTCTCTAGACCTTTCTTTAGGTTCAGTTTTCTCTTCAAACCAATAATGGTTCCCTCTTTTATGTTCTCTCTCTCTCTCTCTCTCTCTCTCTCTCTCTCTCTCTCTCTCTCTCTCTCTCTCTCTCTCTCTCTTCTGTTTCCTATTCCTACCCTGACTCAATCTACCTAGTCGCACGTGCTTTCCTCTCCTCCCCTTCTCTTTCTCCTAGTTCTCTCTCCATTCACTGCCGCCCCCCCCATTTCCCACAAAAGGGGGAAGGGACAAGTCCCCCAGAGCACATCAAAATTTTTTCAAATACCGATTTTTATAAAGCTGTCTCTTCAGAAAATAAAAAACATCTTTAAATTTGATGCCTTTATACGTGATACTGTATGATCACTCAGTGATAACGAGTGCCTACTGCTCTTGCAGAGGACCTGAGTTCAGCTCCCAGCACCCATGTCAGGTTGCTCACAACTGCCTATAACTCCAGCTCTAGGCAATCTGAAATGTTCTTCTGGCATATTCCAGCAACTGTATGCACATATACACACATAGACACATAAATAAATAGTAAAACAAATCTTTTTTTTAAAAGAAATTAAAAGCAACTTGGCATGGTCACACACACCTTTAATCCCAGCACTCAGGAGGCAGAGGCAGGCAGATTTCTTCGTTCAAGGCCAGCCGAGTCTACAGAGTGAGTTTCAGAACAGTCAGGGTTACGCAGAGAAACACCATCTCAAAATGAAATAAAATAAAAAAATAAATAAAAGTAAAGCATTACCAGCAGCAGGTGTCTTCACGGCTGTGCCTCCAGGCTTAAGGATCTTGGTAGGGGCCTTCAGTCCACTTGGTTTCAGCATACTCATTTTCTTGGACGGTCAGACAGCTTTCCCTTGTTGGTGCCACTGTCTTTCCCCAATCATCCATACAAATGTGGGTGTTTCTATAGAGAACTTAGTCTCTTGATTAAATCTGAAAAGAGAAACACATCAAGAGAAAGAAAACAGAGACAATAGTTATTTCCAAATTCCAAACTGGGCACAGCAGTGGTGCATATTTTTAATCTAGGCAAGAGAATCACAGGAAGTCATCCTTTTGTTTGTTTGGGTTTTTTTTTTGGGGGGTGGGGGGCTTCTGGAGAACTCACTACTTTTTAAGAATGTAGAGGAGCTCTAAGTGGTTCCCAGTTGTTGCTATATTCATTTTTGTTTCCTATTTGGAGCTATAATGGAATTTTGTTTGAGACAAGGTCTCACTATGTAGCTCTGGCTGTCCTGAAAATATGTAAACCACACTGACTTCAAACTCAAAGATTCTCCTGCCTCTGCCTCTCTAGTACCAAGATTAAACTAAACTCCCTTTTATGGGCTAAAAGGCTTGCAACACCACACCTGGCTAGGACTTAGAGATTTTAAATCTTCATTTTACAATACCGGGGCTTCCAGAACCAAGTTCCTCTGGTTCAGATAAAGGGCTGGGGAGTTTGCTCAGTGATTAAGAACACTTGTTGATCTTGCAAAGGACCCACAAAAAGGTTCACCACATCCTCAGGAACCAGGCATGCATGTGGTGCACAGACATACAGGCAGACAAAACACTTAAAATCACTAAATAATATGGGGAGAATAACAGAGGTTGAGGGGAGGAACTGGGAGGAGAGGAGAGAGGGAGAGGAAACTGTGATCCGGGCTAGAAAAATAAATAAATTTCATAATAATAAAAACTTGGGTGCCAAGTAAGCATGTTCAGTATTTACTATTTTCATTACTACTGTTCCAACACTGCACTAAGGGCTATGAATACCAAAGCCTGATTTGCAGCCTATGGAAAGACCAGCCTATGTCCAGAGCAGTAACAATACCACTGTGTGTTACCATCATGGGTTCATATACACAAAATATGCATCTCCACAGGCAACTATCAGACATGCTGGTGCTCACAGTGTGAAGTATCATGGTGTGAAGTACCGGCTACAACTTGTTAGAAATGAGGACCTCAAACCTACTGAAACAAACCCTGGGTGGGCTCTACCTGCAGTTTAATAAGCCATGAATTCAGGTGACTCTGATGGGAACGTTTGAGAACCACTACTAAATTATTGATCAAAAAATGACAAGAGGTATAGCACGATTTCTAATTGGTCTTAATAATATAAACCCCGAGTCATATATGGGGTAAATGCTGAAAGATCAGAGAAGCAAAGCAGCCAGCCACTAGTTCTTACCTCTACCAAGTCCTCAGATAAGGGCGATGCTGTCTCTAAGAAACCTCATACTGAATCCTGAGCTTCTGTCTCCTCCTGCCTTATACTCCTCTCTCTGTCCAGCCATATCACTTCCTGTCTCCACCTCCCTAATGCTGGGATTAAAGATGTGAGCCACCACTTGGCTCTGTTACTTTTAGACTGATTCAACCTTGTGTAGCCAGGGTGGCCTTGAACCCAAGGAGATCTGTCTGCCTCTGTCTCCTGAGTGCTGGGATTAAAGGTGTGTGCCACCACTACCTGGCCTCTACGGCTAACTCGTGGCTTAGCTCTGCACTCTGATCTTCAGGCAAGCTGTAGTTGTTATAGCACAAACCAAGTATCACCACACAGAGGTTCAATTTCTCAATCACAAGCACATGAATCATCCACAACTGCCTCTCAATACCTCTACAGCGCCTCAGAACGTTTGCTCCTCCGAGGCTCTATTCCAGGGGTTCTCCCTGCCTGCAATGTCCTTTCCAAGTCTTCAGCTTACCCTGATGAAATCTGCACTCACCTGTCATACAAAACCTACTCAGCTCCTCACCAATGAAAATATATTCCACTTTCTATTTCCAATACAGTGTCCATTTTGTTTAGTCTACCTACTATTTGTTTGTGACAGTCTCACGGATCCAGGACAGACTCAAGTTTGCTATGTACCTGAGGATGACTTTGAACTTCTGATCCCCCTGCCTCCATCTCCTGAGTGCTGGAATATGCATGTAAAACCAGATGGCTGGTGTGTGTGTGTGTGTGTGTGTGTGTGTGTGTGTGTGTGTGTGTGTGCATTCACACATGATGGAAGGGTACAAGTGCCAGGGTGAGTAAATGGAGGTCAGAGGACAACTTTATAGAGCCAGCTCTCTCTTTTCACATTTGTAAGCAGGTTCTAGGAGTCTGAACTCAGGATCTCAGACTTCTGTGGAAGTGACCCACTGAACCATCTCATCGGCTGTTTCAAGTACCTAGTATGTTTTTAAATTATATTTCCTGCTTACTACAGATGAGCAGAATATATGATAGACATAAACATATAGAACTTATAATTTAGCTGGGGAGAAAAGATACACACACACACACACACACACACACACACACATAAACTCTGCATACAATGTGATTTTTGAGAAATACCTAACCATGTGACTATACTAAAAATGTCCTAGAAGACCAAAAGAATGAACTAGGATGGAAGAAAAAGGCTGCATGAACAAGGTGAAGTATGAATGAGCTGGAAGGAAATATACATTACACAGTCAAGAGACTAAGGGAGAAAGAGGGAAGGGACAATGCCTATAAATTGGAAAATGAGTTCAGCTGGAAGAATATCAGAAGATTCTTATAAGAAATCAAGTTTATTAAATAAAAATATATTATCAAAAAAGAAAGAAAGAAATCAAGTTTAAAAGGTAAATTGATGGAGAGGCTCCAGAACCTCAGATCGTCTAACAAACTGATCAACTTACTAACCTTACACCTCAAATGCAAAGCCTTTGTTTCAACATTCTACAAGCACAATGAAAGCTGTCTACAGCTTCTCCAACACTATTTATTTCACGTATTTGTTTCAATTACTTTAGTCTAGCCACCATTAACAAACAAAGTCTGAAGCCAAGGGTTTGCAGCCTTCCTCATTCTTTACAATACTTAGTACAATAGATAGGAGCTGGGGGTTGCCAGCATCAGGCTAATTAAGGAAAGAGGAGTCCTGAGCATCAGTGTTGATGCTTACAATGTGACTATCAGGGAAGATTATCACCCGGAACTCTTAAGATGACATTCTGGCAAAGACCAGCACAACTGTGAAGACTAGCTGCCACTGAGCACAAGCGTCCAAGTCCAGCCTTTTTCTACTACACTGGATAAATATTCCTCGGCTTACCTTTACTTGATACATTTTTGTATCATAACATAAAGTACTCCTCCAATCCGGTCTGAGAGACTAAAAGCTCAACACTCTACCTCTGTTTTCACAGAGGCACATGTAGCCACCAGGTACACACAATTTTTGGATTGAGTTTTGTCTTGTTGAGATAGGGTCTCACAATGAATCCCTGGGTAGCCTGGAAGTTGCCATGTAGATCAGGCTGGCCACAGCTACCTGAAACTCCAGTTCGGGGGCTTGTTCACCCTCTTCTGACATACATGCAAAATGCTTACACATATAAAAATCAATAAAAAAAATTTAAAGGTGACTGCCTGAGCCCAATGTGGTGATGTAAGCCTTTGGTCCCAGCACTCAAAAGGCAGAAGCAAGAGGATCTCTGTGAGTCCAGGACAGCCAGGATTACAAAAAAAGACCTTGTCTCAAAAAACAAACAAAAAAGTGACTGCATGAGGAAACACTAAATACTTCACAGAAATGCTTCAACCAGTTTTTGTTTGTTTGTTTGAGACCACGTAAGTCTTTTGTAAAACTTGGTATGTAGCCAAGGATGACCTTGAACTTGAGTCCTGTAGCTTCAACCTCCCCAGTACTGGGATTATAAAAACAAATGACCATACAGCTTTTTTTTTTTTTTTTTTTTTTGCATTGCTAGAGATAAAGCCCAAGGCTTCATGCATACTAGACAATCACTCTAGCAACTGAGCTATTATCTCCCATCTTCCAAAATGCTTTAACACTACTTTCAGGCCAGGCGGTGATAGTGCACACCTTTGATCCCAGTACTCTGGAGGCAGAGGCAGGCAGATCTCTGTGAGTTTGAGGCCAGCCTGGTCTACAGAGGATAGCCAAGGCTACACAAAAACAGCATGTCTCAAAAAACCAAAACCAAAGCAAAGCAAAACACAGCAAAAGAAAACAAAACACCAAGCAAATGAAATAAGTTCAGAGGCACTTTGTTGGTGATCCAAGATAGTAGGTAGGTAGTGGTGTGGCTCTACAACACTATCAGCTGTTTCCAAAACCTGATCAAAATATCTCCAAGTTAAATGGATGTGCAACTACTAAACAAAGCAAAATATATCCAAGGCCCAAAGGGAAAGTCTAACAGTTCCAAAAACTAATGGCTATGTCACCATAATAAACAATACCTACCCACAAGAAAGGTCTGTGTGGATGTATGCATATAAACTTCTGAATATATTTTTCAATTAGTCACATTAAAGGAGGTGGTTCAGGAGGAGAAAAAAGTAGGATAGCAACAAGTTCTAGGCCAACCAGGGCTACATAGTGAGACCTTGCTTCAAAAGGCCAAAAAGAGAAGAGTGACACCCCTTTCTAAGAGAAAAGTCAATAGCCTTGCTTTTCAAACAATACTGTTATATGTGTCTGTGTGTACATATGTATATGTGTGTGTGCATAATCCACGGGTTTTACATTTATAACACTGAATGATGCCTTACAGTTTGTTTGTTTTTTCTTCAAGTTAAGAACTATTTGTAGCTGGGTAGTAGTGGCACACACCTTTAGTCCAAGCTCTCTGGAGGCAGAGGCAGGCAGCTATGTGGGAGTTCAAGGCCAGCCTGGTCTACACAGTGAGTGCCAGGACAGGCTCCAAAGCTACACAGAGAAAACCAAAATGGGGGGGGGGGGAGAAGAACTCTTTGTAAAATGTTTATCTTTAGAACTTATATCACCTCTGAGAAGTTAAAATAGCTGTTTTGCTTCTACTCTTAAAAGGAAGAAGCAGGAAGTCCATCGATTCCCAAGCACCAAGCAGTGCCAGTACTAAGAAGCAGCAAGAAAAACTCTACTGCACAATCACTTCTTGCTCCTTCTCATTAAAGGGTTTACACTTCCGCCCCAAACCAGGAAGCTGTGTTGCTCAACATCAACACTAAAGAAACTGTTTTGATGTCTGTCCTGTGTGCCCTACTGAATTACTTGGAGACAAAGGCAGGCCCGAAATTTTTTGAGTTAGATTAATATATTAAGTTTGTAATTTAACTCAGATCTGATCTAGAACCCAAGGTCAAAGGAGTAAGATATTTATTTCAAAGAAAGAGATAACCTTAGATGACCTGTTCTTGAGTTTAAAAAAAAAAAGAGGGGGGCTTATATTTCTTAAACTTTGCTTATAGTTATGATTCCGGAAAGTAGGATATTATTCTATTCAAAAAAAACTGTTCATCTTCTATGAAGTTATGGTTTAGTTCACATTTGTCTTGTGTGTGTGAGAGAGGGGTATTTAGATTTGTTTACTTGGTTTTTAATTATTTTTAAGTGTGTGTGTGTGTGTGTGTAGGTGCCTTCAGAGATCAGAGGTGTCAGATCCCCACAGAACTGGAGTTACAGGCAATCATAAGCTGAGAACCAAACCTGGATTCTTCACAGAAGCAGCACATGTTCTTAGCCACAAGGCTCTCTCCAGCCCTATTTATTTATGGGGGGCATATGTGTCAGAGTGCATGTGTGGAAGTCAGAGAACTACTTGACAGTCAGGGGGTTTCACACAGGTAGTCAACTTTGGCAGCAAGCATCTTTACCTGCTAAGCCATCTCCACAGCCCCTGGTTTTTGCTGTGACACAAGGTATGCTATGGCAATCCTCCTGCCTCAGACTCCCAAGGTGCTGGTATTACAGTTGTACACTATAATACCATTCCCAGCTTTGGTATACAAACTATCAAATATATTGTTACAATTCAATATCTAGATGACAATACCACCTAGAACAGTGCTTCTCAGCCTTCCTAACGATGTGATCCTTTAATACAGCTCCTCATGTTATGGTGATCCCCCATCCTTATTTTTTGTTTTACTTCATAACTGTAATCGTGCTACTGTTATGAATCGAAATGTAAATATCAGTGTTTTCCAATGATCTTGGGTGACCCCTGTGAAAAGGTTGTTTGACCCCCAAAGGGTCAAGGTCAACAGGTTGAGCGTCCAGAGGATGCTTCAACCATGAGAATGGTGCCCATGTCAGCAAGCCACAATGATCTAGTTTCAAGAATTCAAGGTCCCTATCCAACACTTGGGTGGCAGAGGCAGGTGGATATCTGTGAGTTTGAGGCCAGCCTGATCTACAGAGTGAGTTCCAGGACATCCAGGACTACACACAGGAACCCTGTCTCAAAAAACAAACAAAAAGAATTCAAGGTTCTTTTCCTCAGATACAACCTCTCTCTCTAAGCTTTGAACAGGAAATTACAGAAAAATGGTCTTCTATTTGAAACAAACTTCTAAAGATTGAGCATACAGTTCAGTATCACAACCTTCTCAAAATATAGGGCATATGTTTACTATGTACTCTTTCTAGCAGGCAACCACCTAAAATCTGCCTTCTGAAAGTGGAGAGATGGTGCAGCAGTTAAGAGCACTGGGGGCTCTTTCTTTCAGCTTGGTTCCTAGAATCCACTAATGGCTCACAGCGGTTTGTGACTCCAGTTCCTACTCCTTTTCTGACCTCCTGGGGCTGAGAATATTCAAAACATGCAGATAAAGAAAACATTTCTTATAGCAGAAAAGAATGGGTGAGTAAGCAGATTTTTCTTTTAGAACTATAGCCATGCTATAATCTTAAGTGTTCTGTCTACATGCCCAGCCCAATTATTTGTACCATAAATAAATAAATAAATTTTGAAGAAAACCCTATAAAACTCCAGTAAGTACTACTTCTCAAAGTTTGGAGGTGAGGTTAGTGTCACCCAATATTTTATGCAAAGCACAAAAAGCTATCACTGTCTAGCTGCCAGCAAACTAACATTTCAAGACACCTTAGGGACCACTCCCTTCTGCTCATACTTGGCATCATGTAACCCACCTTAACAACCACTCAAGGAGATCTTGTAAAGAAAAATTTAAAACCTAAAGTCAGTTCTAGTCTCTCTGCATAAAGACATCTGCAAGATACAGAGGTGCCTTTAGTGATCAAAACTAATCTAGGGCCTGGGGAGATGGCTCAATGGTTAAGAACACTGGCTGTTCTTGCAGAAGACCTGGGTTCAGTTCTCAGAACCGTAATTATAGTTCCAGGGGATGTAAGGCCCTCTCCTGATCTCCACAGGCACAAGGCACACACAAACATACACGCAAGCAAAATCCCTTTAAAAAATTATCTAAAGCAGTTAAATATTGCCCACTGGTAAAAATTCACCTCTAACTGGCAATGTTGGGGATTTTAGTTGCTTGCTTTCTTCCTGTTTTTGTTACAGTCTCAAATAACCCTGCACTTGGTATATAGCTAAGGAATTGAACTCCTGACCCTCCTTATCTTATGATTCCCACATGCTGGAAGGAGCAATTTCAAATTTCTACAGTCTATGTGTTATCTCATTCCTAAAACCTGCACATTTAAGAAAACAGGGACACATAACTAGGAAAAATAAGGAAGCACATAGGCTAGTACTATAAAAAGCACAGTCTACCAGTTGTGAGCACACAAGTTTAGGACCAGTCTGGGCTACATATCCTATATCAAAACAAAAGCAACAGCCAGGGCTACACAAAGAGACCCTCTCTCTCTCTCTCTCTCTCTCTCTCTCTCTCTCTCTCTCTCTCTCTCTCTCTCTCTCTCTCTCTCTCTCTCTCTCTCTCTCTCTCTCTCTCTCTCTCTCTCTCTCTCTCTCTCTCTCTCTCTCTCTCTCTCTCTCTCTCTCTCTCTCTCCCTCCCTCTCTCTCTCTCTCTCTCTCTCTCTCTCTCTCTCTCTCTCTCTCTCTCTCTCTCTCTCTCTCTCTCTCTCTCTCTCACACACACACACACACACACCACAATCACACACAAGCAAGCAAAGCCAGGAGGCATAGTGGCACAAGCCTATAATGCAAGCACTTTGGAGACAGAAATAAGAGGATCATGAGTTCAGGGCCAGCCTGGGATATATATCAAGTTCAAAACCAGCCAAGACTATGAGACCATGTCTCAAAACCAAAAGGAAAAAAAATTACTTGAATTAAAGCTCTTTTTGACACATGGTTTCTCTGTGTAACAGCCCCTGCTGTCCTGGAGCTAGCTCTGTAGACCAGGCTGACCTTAAACTCACTAAGATACACCTGCCTCTGCCTCCCTTGTACTAGGATTAAAGGTGTGCACCACCACGATTAGCTAGCTCCTAAATTAAATAGAGGTGTGGCTCCTAAATTAAATAGAGGTGACAATTCATCAAGTGTTTGTTTCAAGCATCTGGGAACATAAAGTTCTTTAAGAATTTCCCCCCTGCAGTGCTAGTGACCTAAGCCAGGATCTTGAACATGAAAGGAAAGCACTCTACAAAACAGACAATTCCTACCACCCCACCCCATGATATTTCTGTTGGCTCGGGGAACAAGCAAAGAGATGCAGGCCTGTATTCCCAGTACTGGAGAAGGAATGTCATAACTTTGAGGCTAGCCTGAAAAGCCAAGGTAAGACTAAGAAAATCCTGTTACCTTTCAGAGACTACCTTGCAGGTACGTGCATGAACTCACACTGGTTCTTACTGCTCCACCTGTTAAGACAATAATCAAAATCAATGCTGACAGCTTCCTTCTCAATTGTCATGTCTCTGACATAAGTCTGTAGGTCATAAGTTATTTATATTCCTGAAAACTAGGTCTAACCATTCCAAATTGTTATTGCCTGGTGTTAAAGATGTATTTTCACAGAACTAAAAATATTATGTCTATTTGCAGAGAAATGTGATGGCAAATTACATAACAGAGCACTGACAGACTGTATAGCCACTCAGAGTAATAAAAGCACACTGTTGCTCATCTTCTGAGGTTTCTACTTTTTGCCCTTCTGCCAACGATAGCCACAATGATTTTCTTACTGTTATATAATTCTTCAAACGGTGTAATTTGAGTATATAAATATAAAAAACAGAGACATCAGTGTCTACTTTTCATCTATAGAACTGTAGGAAATTCAACCCAAATCAACTAGTAGAGGACAGACTGGTACCTCATGGTGTCTATGGAATCGGGTCAGGCCTCAGCTAACATCCTCCTAGAAGCTAAGAAACATTTTGAACTATCTGACTATGAGGTCACACTGGTGACCTCACAAATGGAAATTCTGATGTTTGTCTGCCTCTCCAGCACCACCACTTTAAAGAAGAAAAAAAAAAAAGAGAAGGTTCCATATTCCTGAACCTGGAGCTGATGCCCAACGTGGATGCACTTTGTGTCAAGACACCCTCCTCTCCCCAGACAGCAGCAGCAAAACAACACAGGTGATCACTCGAGTGTGCATGTGCACATGCGCACGCACGCACGCACGCACAGAGCTCAACACCAGTAACACAGTCTTCCAGTCTGCACACTGTTATTTTGATTCAGCTACAAACACTGTTTTCCTTTTTGTTCTAGAAAATTAGGCTACAATGAAGAATTCTGAAAATTGAGTAGGAAGTATATCACAAGCTTAAAATAACTGCCGCCCTTTCCCTGCCACTCTGGTAGACCGAAAAGCCACCGGGCCTAATATTTATTGTTTACAGCAAGTGGAGTAAAGATTAAAATGTGAAACAAGTTCATTTTTAAAATTAGTTTATTTTACATCTCGACTGCAGTTACTTCTCCCTCTTCTCTCAATCCTTCCTCTGACTCCCCCTCTTCCTGCCCCCCCAAATCCACTTCCTCCTCCATTAAAAATTCATTTTTAAAATGCCAGAAGTTCCTACAGCCACACTGTAGCTCTGGGATATCATATCTCACTGGAAAAGGACAAAATAGCCAGCTGCTTGCTTAGTGCTTAAAACCTGATACAAAATAAAGGTAATATATATATCTTTTTGTTTTATCTTATTCTTTTTTCTAACCGTCTCATCTGCTACTCTATTTTGCAACCTAGGCTGTCCTCAAAAGCACCACCCTCCTTCCAGAGTCCTGAAATTAGAGTCATGAACCGCTACATACATCCTATTCACATTTCATTGTTTCTTTTACTCTTGCAACACAGAGGAGCAAACCTAGGACTCTTGTATAGCAAGCAAACACTACTGCTGAGCTAAACCTCCCAGGCCTAAAAATTTCATTTTGGTTTTTTCTTCTTCCTCTCTCCCTCTCCCCACCTCTCCTCTCTCTCCTCTCTCTCTTCTCTCTCCTCCCTCCCTCCCTCTCTCCCTCCCTTCTTCTCCCACCCTTCCTCTTCTCCCTCCCTCTCTCCCTCCCTTCCTCTACTCCCTCCCTCTCTCCCTCCCCCCCCCTCTCTCTCTCTCTCCCCCCTCCCTTCCTCCCTCCTCCCCCTCCCTCCCTCTCTCTCTTCCTCTCTTCTCGGCTGAAGACATGGCTCAATAGTTAAAAGCACTGGCATTGGTCTCTTCCAGAGGACCCAGGTTCAATTCCCAGCACCTACATATAGCCTCATAGCCATTTTTAACTCCAGTTGCAGGGGATTCAACACCTTCTTCTAGCCTCTGTAGTCACTGCACACATGTGGTGGATGCACAGGCGTATGCATGCAGGTAAAACACTCATTAAAATAAAATAAATCTTTCTTTTAAAAGGCATAGGCTGGCTTCAAACTTCCTATGTAACTAAGAATGACCTTAAATTTCTAACCCTTCCACCTCCATCTCCTGTGTACTGGAATTACAGGTGAGCACCACCATGCTCCATTTACTATTTTTTCTTTTAGATTTGTTTACTTATGTGTATAAGTATTTTGCCTGCATGCATGCATGTATGTATGTATGTATGTATGTGTGTATGTATGTATGTATGTGCACCACATGCTCCGTGTGCTTAGAGCCCAAGGAGGTGAGGAGACGATGTCAGATTCCCTGGAACGAAAATTAGGGATAGCTGTGAACCACCATGTGGGTGCCCAGAACCAAACCCAGGTCCTCTGAAAAAAACAAGTACTTTTAACCAATAAGCACTTTTTGTTATTTCTAAAAGTTCTTAAATTGGAAGGGATTCTAACAAAGGATTAATAATAATTTCCAGATAATTATTGGTAGTTTTTACTCTGTGGATTTGAAACCTCATATTTAATAAATAGGTGGGGTGGAAATACAGCTCAGTAGTAGAGAGTATGCCTAGCATGTGAGGCCCCAGGTTCAATTCCCAGAGTTGGCAGGGTTAAAAAAAAAAAAAAAAAAAGGCCAGGACTTATGGCACAAGCCTTTAGTCCCAGCATTCAGAAGGCAGACAGGCAGATCTCTGAGTTCAAGGCCAGCCTGATTTACAGAGTGATTTCTAGGACAATCAGGGATACACAGAGAAACCCTGTTTCAATTAATAAATTAATAAATTAATAAATAAGTAGATAAAATGAACTTCAAAGGTAGGAATTTTAAAAAAGTCTAAAGATTTCTGACCCAAAGAAAATGAAAACTATTCTACTCAGTTTTGTTTTTGGTTCTCATTACATTATTTGTGTGTGTCGCACGCACGCGCTCGCACTCAGGCACACAGGCACAGGCACACACACACACACACACACACACACACACACACACACACAGTCTCACACCCCACAGTGGAAGTCAGAGTGCAATTTTGGGAGTCAGTTTTCACATTCCTTGCCCAGAGATTGAACTGAACTCAGGCTTGGGAGTAAGTGCCCCTGCCCACTGAGCCATCTTGCTGGCTCCCTGTCTTGTTCTTTCTATCCAGGACAGGACTCAAGATAAAGTGTGATCAGTGAGCATGCTGTGAGCGAGCACCTGGCCTGTCCATTCACAAGTCCTATTTCATCTTCCCCTTCGTCCTGGATTCAGATGGCACTTCCCAGATTCCTCGGCACTTTAGTGAAAACCACATAACTGAGTTCTAGCCAACAGAACTAAAGAAGCATGAGAGGCATGTGCCATTCCTAGGCCCTAGACCACATGCGATTGCCACAGACTCTGTCCTGGTGGCTTGAGAGAGACGAGTACAGCCTGGTGGAGATGGCAGAGCAGTGGATTGGGAGTGACTCACTTCTTTGAACGGCTGATCTCCAGTTTCCTGTCTAAATATCCCTGTCCTGACTGGGACGAGCTCAGTGCATAGGTTCTGCCAAGTACACATGAAGTACCACTCAAGCCAGGGTGGAAGCACACGCCCGGGATTCCAGCACTCTGAAGGTGGAATCAGGAGAACCAGAGGTTCCAGGTCATCCTCCACCATACAGTAAGTTCAAAGCCAGGCTAAGATATATAGTGAGACCCTGTCTTTAAAATAATAATAATAATAATCAAAATAGAAAAAAGGAGGAGTTTACCGGACTCTGTGTTCAGTAAAGCAAGAAGACATTTTACTAGCAAGAGTAAGATACGTGTGAAAAGAAGCCGCGCTGCTTTGGTGACCAACAAGACAATAATGGGTTACTCTCTGTTCAAGTCGGGTGATGGCGCTATTCTACTTTCCTATATCTGAAATTTTCCATGATTAAAAGGTCTTATTATGTGAGGCATCTATATTTAGTAAAATCAACCTCCCCCCACTCTCTGTGACTTAATACCATTGAAAAGGCTTAATATACTTCATCAAAATAAACAGTTCCCCAAACAAAAATGAAGTAACTTATGCTCAAATTAAGAAAAGAAAAAAAAAAAAAAGCCTGCCAGTGATGGTGCATTCCTTTGATCCTAGCACGAAGAAGGTGGCGGCAGGAAAAAACTTCCCTTTTCTTGACTTGAATTTTTTTTTTAGATTTATCATTTTTCACACGTGGTATTTTGCCTGCATGTATGTATATACATCATGTGCATGTTTGGTGCACAAGGGGCTTAGAAAACATGTCAGATTCCCTGGGACCAGAGTTAGACATGGTCATAGGCAGCCATGTGGGTGCTGGGAATTGAACCCAGGTCTTCTGCAAGAACAAGTGCCCTTAACTTCAGAGCCATCTCTCCAGGCACCCCCAAAAGAATAACCTCTCTTTTGTAGCAGGGCATTTCTTTTGTCCAGACTAGCCTTGAATGCACAACAGTCCTCCTGCTTTAGTCTCCAGAATGCTCGGATTACAGGCATACACCACTATACCAGTGTTAGGGATCAGACAAGGCCTTAAGCATGCTAGGCAAACACTCGACCAAACTCAGCCTCAAACTCTACTTTTTAAAATGTCATGCCTGGCCAGGGATGGTAGCACAAGCCTTTAATCCCAGCACTCAAGAGGCAGAGGCAGGTAGATGGATCTTAGTTTCAGGACAGCATGGTCCAGGACAGCCAGGGATGTACGGAGAAACCCTGACTCAGAAAAATCAAAAAGGAAACAAAATCAAAACAAACAAATGAAACAACAACAACAAAAAAAGTCATGCCTCAAACCAGGCTTGTAATGCTCATACTTGCAATCCCAGGGCTTAAAATAGGAGAATAAGAAGTTCAAGGCCAGCCTGGGATATCTGAAGGCCTGGCCCAAAAACAAAAACGCAAAATTTTGACTCAAGAAAATAGAGTATGAGAAGCTGGATTGGGAAATGAGATGTGGTTTCTGTCTCAGCTAACCAACCTGAAATAATTGATCTAATCCTTACCAGACCTCAGTATTCCCATTTATAACCTGAGGCTACTAATCAATTAATATTCATTTCTAATTTCATCCTTTGGGGTTCTACCAATGTCTTAGATTTCAAAGCCTGGTAAAGGAAAGGATTCAAAAGTGAAAGGAAAGTGATTTTGGCTCTGTCTTTGCCAAAGTAAAACTACTCTGCCATCAGCAGAGTGATAAGATCACTCCTGCCATGCTTTAGTTCCTGGCACTCTCGTGCAGCAGTGAACTGCCCTGATCAAACCACACTCTACAATTCTTTCGGCTCAGGTACTTCAAAGGCTGCTCTTTCCATCTGTAAACTGAAAACACTGTTTTAGTCTAAACCTGAGACTTCTGGTGGGAGGGAAGCAAAGGACAGTTAAAGAATTTGCAATGAATTTGCCCTGCCAGGAGAGGGGTTTTAAAACTAAGTTTCTTGAATCAGGCAGGTGTAGATGAGCAAATCTCAACCTGAGCTTAGCTGGACAGCTGTGAGCAAACAGCAGCAAAAGGGCTCGGCCCCTTACCTGGAGACAGCTGCACTCTGAGGATTCTGTCCTAAACCATGCTAGCATGAGCTGAGGCTCTGAGGGTGATAGTCTAGCTGAGAGAGTCCGGCTGATGACTGTCAAGGCCTTATTCTAATACCATCTCCTTGGTCCTGGGCAGTTCATTCACAGCTTAATTCTGTCCCCTAAGTCATGGTTATGTAAGTGTGGTTACATGGTTATGCTGTGTCATTTGCTGTCCCCAGCCCCCAATACAGAAGAGGCAATGTAACCTGAGCTTCTGGGCCATGGCCACGGAAAACACTGAGAGCACTGGGTCGCTTTCCCAAGGCCTTGCAGCTCACAGAAGGGCAGCTTACTCCATTTGTTTTTGTTCTTTCAATTTTGTTCGCTCATATTGGAGAGACAAAATTGAAAGGCACTGGCACAGTTTCTTTAGCTCCTGAGTGAATAACAAAGGTCAGTATTTCAGTTTCAGGGCAGGCTACCAATGCCCAGTCAACAAGTGCATAGGTCTGCCTGGGGCCAATTTAACATCTCACTTCCTAGCTGAAAAGAGCTTGAGGCCCATGGATGAGAAATGCAGGGTCATGTCTCCCATATAGGATCCTTTACACACCCATCCTTCCTCTGCTGCCATGCAAAGGCTTTTGGTGATCACAGGACTGACTCTAAAAGAGCAGAAGGGACTGGAGAGATGACTGAAGGCAAAAGGGCTAATTTTAGAGTGCATACTGCAGAAGATGAAGTCAATTTCCTGCACCCATGCTTGTAACTCTAGCTCTAGGGGATCTGGTGCCTCTAGCCTCGGCAAGCACCTGAGCTCATGTGCATATACATGAGTTCCCACCCCTGCCACAAAGCATTAAAAAATAAAAATAGCCTGGTGTCGTGGCACAGACCTCTAATCACAGCACTTCAGAGGCAGAAGCAGACACTGATCTCTGTGAGTTCAAGGCCAGCATAGTCTATGTAGTGACAGCCAGGGCTATGAGAGAAAAAACTAAAAAACAAAATGAAAATACAAAGCAGCACAAGCCTACAGCAACTGTCTCTTCTAACAACTCTCCAGCCTACCTCTCCCTTTTTTGAGCTACTGAGCAGTGCTCAGAAAACCACATTCCCAGTCTTGTTTACATTTCATTCAGTGACTAAATTCCTCATGGCCAGGGAGATCTGGCTTGTCCTGCTTCTAAGTTAAATCTATAAGATTATCTGATCTACAACTAATTTTTAAAAAGTATTCAACTGACTCAACATCAAAACAAGAACCCATAAAATAATGCCAAATGATACAATTTTCAACTAAAGCACCAAGTAGAACTATATCCTACCTCATGAGCCACTGATGAAGATGATGGCATTATTTTCCCAACTCTGGAAGCTCTTTGTAAAACTAGGCCAAGGAAGCTATGAGCAAACTTCAATTACTACCTCTTATGAATGCTATTTGAGCTGGCTGAAAGTCTTAAATTGGGTAATTATATCTGTTGGCACTCCTGTACTTTCTAGATTACCACTGTCCATCAGGAATATGTTGAAAGACAAATAAGTAATTCTGGATTTTCTAGTAACCAAATTATTTAAATTGAAACAAAACATGGCCAGGCATGGTGATCCACACCTTTAATCCCAGGTAGAGATAGGCAGATCTCTGTGAATTCAAGGCTAGCTGGTCTACCTAGTGAGTTCCAGGACAGCCAAAACTGAGAAAAAAAAAAAAAAAGTAAAATTAAAGTTTTAGCTCAATATACCTAAGCTATTATTTCAAAATATAATCAAGGACCAACAAGATGGGCTCAGAGAGTATAAAAGCACTTGCCACCAATCCTAAGGACTTCCGTTCAATCCCCAGGACCCACATAATAGCACCCTTCCCATTAAAAAAATAAGTATTAAAAATACTCTATGCAGCCAGGTGTTGGTGGTACACACCTTTAATCCCAACACCCAGGAGGCAGAGGTAGGAGGATCTCTGTGAGTTCAAGGCCAGCCTGATCAACAGAGTGAGCTTCAGGACAGCCTCCAAAGCAATACAGAGAAACCCTGTCTCCAGGGGAAACACACACACACACACACACACACACACACACACACACACACACACACACACACACACAAACTATATGCATACATAAAAGAATCACAATGAAACTCATTATTATTATATATAGTCAGTATATGTTAATGTCTTTGGTTACTTTGCTATTGCTGTGATAAAGACACCATTACCAAGGCAACTTATTAAAGAAAGTATTTAATTTGGAGCTTTTGGTTTCAGAGGGGTAGCATCCATGATGGCCAAGCAAAGGCATGCAGCTTACATCTTGATCCACAAATGTGTTGTGGGGTCAGGGGTCGGGAATAGCTGTCCTTTTGAAATGCCAGAGCCTGCCCTCAAGTAACATACCTTCTCCAACAAGGCCACAGCTCCTGATCCTTCCCAAACAGTTCCACCAACTTGGGAACAAATATTCCAACATATGAGCCCATGAGAGTCATTCTTACTCAGACCATCACAGCTAATAAAAACATCTTTCAAGTTCATAATCCTACTTCTACTTCCTAAGTGCTGGGACTACAGGCATGTACTTTTTATTATTATTATTATTATTATTATTATTATTATTATTATTATTATTATTATTACTAAGTTTTGGAATGCTCTGCTAGAAATAGAATTAAATAACTGAGAGGGCTGGAGAGGTGACTCCATGGTTAAGAGCACTTGCTGCTCTTGCAGAGAACCCAGGTTTGGTTCCCAACATTCACAAGGTGGCTCATAATCATAGAAGTCCAGTTTCAGGGACTCCAACTCCCTCTTCTGACTTCTGCAAGTACCAGGCTTGCAAGTAGTACACATACATACATTCAGGCAAAACACTCATATATATAACTGCAATAAATAATCCTTTAAAAACATTTAAAAAAAAAAAACAGGAATGAAAATTTGTGATTTCTCTATCCCATCAAGACCATCCTGCCCAAATTTAAGATTTTATTCCGAGATCTTCAGCTGCTGAAACCCAGGCTCTAGACCCAGCATCATTTCTCCCTGGCCAATGTCATTGGTTATTACATTGGTTTGAAACAGTGGCTCTTTTGTGACCTGCACTCTAATTGTGTTGGATGACATCACACACTTTCCCTTGTTGTAGGGGTAAGCTTCTGGGAGGTCAGAGTAAATGATGGCCTAAGATGGCTTGCTCTGTTACCCATTATGGTTCTCAATGGCTGAGATCCCTCTCTACTCTACTTTCCCCAGAGACTCTGTTCTCTATGCATCTTGTGGTTTGGCTCCCTGAGCCACAAAAATGTGATTATGACAGTGGCCAGTCACACTGTTATGTCATTTGGCTTCTCTGCCTAGCATGCACAGGGAGGAGAATTCTGTCTTCATTCAGAAGTTCAGTAGCCTCTAGATGATATTGATGTAGCTTTTCTTCCCTGGGTCATCATTTTCATTGTAACCCATGCTTACTATGTAAGCTAGTCTTGAACTCACCATTTTCTGTCTTAGCCTCTTACAGGTCTTCCTGACAGGACTGGGTCTTCCATTTATTTTAAATGATAGCTAGCAGATTGTTTCAAAGTCAAGGCAATCTATGAGAGTTAGGGGTGGTGAGGAAGCATATTAGTAAGAAATGAGTAATAGGTCTTTGGCCATGTTCTTCACTTTTCTTTTTCTTCTGCAGTTTCTTCTGCCGTCTTTAAATCTCTTTTCTTGAGACACTGTCTCATACTCAGACTAGGCTGGCCTCTAATTGGGCATGTGCCACCACTTTGGGCTCAACACATTTTTATTAGCACATTCCTTTTGTTGTTGTTTTTGTTGTTGTTGAAGGCAGGGACAAAAGGTTTGTGCCACCACCACCTGACAATTAGCACATTCCTTGACTCCTCATGGCTTCCTGAGAGGAGACAGAAGAAGCTGATCTAATACTGCTTCAGGAGGATTTGACATGCTGCCTCCTGCCCCGGTTGCTTAAATTCTGCAAACTCACTCTTGAGTTTCTTCCTTGTTTCTTGAGACACACTTCATAAATCTTTCATTGTAATTCACTCTGTCTTTGCTTTGAGTTTTTTGTGAATGTGTTTTCAAACTCTTAGTGCTGAGCTATCAGTTTCCCTGGGCAGTGCCTTGGGCTTCCTCCAGGGCTTTCTTCTACATTACACATCACCCATCAAACAGGGACTTTAAAAATCCTCTTACTCTGAGTACCAGCTTTCCTCTTTTTATCCTAAGAACAATTCAATTATTCAAGTTTTTTTGTTTGTGTTTTTCTTTTTTCTTTCTTTTTTTTTTTTTTTTTTTTTTTTTTTGGTTTTTTGAGACAGTTTCTCTGTGGCTTTGGAGGCTGTCCTGGAACTAGCTCTTGTAGACCAGGATGGTTTCGTACTCACAGAGATCCCCCTGCCTCTGCCTCTGCCTCCTGAGTGCTGGGATTAAAGGCGTGTGCCACCACTGACCAGCTAAATTCAAGAGTTTTACATTTCTTTGCCCTTTCCCTCATCTAGAATGGGAAAGATGAATGCTGCGTACCCGGGGTCTTGAATCCTTGATTGGCAGGGGTACCACTGATCTAATGACAAGAACATAACTATCTTATTTTTAGCCTTAGATATATATTCTGTATATCCTCTGTCCTTTATGTATTTTGTTTTGTTTTAAGATGGTCTTACTATGTTGATTAGGTTAGCCATGAACTCCAGGGCCCACATGAGTCTTCTGAGCATTTTAAAAATAGCAAGTCCAAATTGGGATGTGTTATAAACATAAAATATACAGTTGATTTCAGAGAACTAGCATGAGAAAAATGCTAATTGTATATAGATTGCACCATTTCCCCCTGCACTTATGCACATGCTAGGCACGTGTATGGAGGTCAGAAAACAGTTTGCAAAAGTTAGTTCTGTGACTTCAAAGCCAGCCTGGTCTACAGAGCAAGTTCCAGAATAGGCTCTAAAGCTACAGAGAAACCCTCTCTGGAAAAACAAAAGAAAAAAAGAAGAAGGTTGGTTCTTTCCTTCCACCATGCAGATCTGGAGGATTTAACTGAGGTGGTTAAATTTAATGGCAAATGCCTTCACCCTCTAAGCCACGTTGCCTAACCCCATACATTCCTCTGTGTGTGTGTGTGTGTGTGTGTGTGTGTGTGTGTGTGTGTGTGTGTGTGTGTGTTTTCCAATGAGTTTCACTAGGGCCAGGGATTGAGGTACTATGGAGTAAAGGGTTAAGAGTTAAGGCCCATAGGCAGGCACACAAGCACCTGGTAAGTCGATATACCACTGAAGAGAATGTCTCTCATGAGTCACCCCTTCCCCAGTTACTACTAATCCTCAGGGGAAGATAAGGTCTCAAGAGTCTCTCCCAGATCCATGACATAAAGCTGACAAGATTGAGAGCCTGAGGCTAGCCTAGTGAATTTCAAGGCAGACTATGTAATGCAATAACTGTCAAAAAAGTGAAAGAAAATAATGCCAAGAAACCCTGAAATAAACTTCCTAAACATGCAGATGAGCCAAAAGGTAACCACAAACAACCTAAAAAAATCCTATACAGAATAAAATTGAGAAAAACTTCATATAAACAAGAAAACACACTATCTTAATCTAGTTCAAAAGTGATAAATAAACCAGGCATAGTGACCAATGCTTGTAATCCCAGCATCTGAGAGGTTAAGACAAGAGACATAAGATACTGTGTTTTAAACCCTGTCTGAAAACAAAACAAACAAACCCCCCCCCAAAAAAAAAAAACAAAAAACACCAATGTGGGTGGGGAGTAGGTACTGGCTGCTTTTCTAGAGGATTCAGGTTCAATTCCTAGCCTTCTCATGGTAGCTCACAGCTATTGTAACTCCAGTTTCAGGGAATCTAACACCTTCTTCTGGCCTCTGTGAGCACCAGGCATGCACACGGTACACACACATATATGCAAAAAAATTTTTAAACAAAGGAAAGAAGTTGTTTTGTTTTTACAACTTATTTTCTGGGTGTTTTTTGTTTGTTTGTTTTTGTTTTTTGTTTGTTTGTTTGGTTGGTTTTTCAAGACAGGGTTTCTCCATAGCTTTGGAAGCTATCCTGGAACCTTCTTTGTAGACCAGGCTGGCCTTGAATTCACAGAGATCCATCTGCCTCCCCAGTACTGGGATCAAAGGCATGAGCCACACTGCCGGGCCCTAATTTTAACTGGGGAGGGGAGGGACAAGCATGTGGAGGTCTGAGGACAATTTTGTGAAGTTGGTTCTCTCCTTTCATCTTTGTATTGGTTCAAGATCAAACTCAGGTCAGCATCTTTACTTGCTGAACAATCTCACTGGGCCTTGATCCCCATCTTACTTTTTGAGATGGAATCTCTCATTCTACCTAGAGCTCACTAATTTGGCTAGACTAGCTCGCCAGCAATCCCCAGGGATTCTCTGTCTCCAATGCCCCATCACTGGAAATACAGCAGATAGGTGCCACCATGCCTGGATTTATTTGTTTGTTTGTTTGTTTGTTTGTTTGTTTTGAAACAGGGTCTATGTAGCCCTGGCTGTGCTGGAACTATGTAGAAAAGACTAGCCTGGAATCATAGAGATCCACCTGCCTCTGTCTCCCAAGTACTGGGATTAAAAGTCTGCCCCATCACACCTGGCCTTACACCTAGATTTCTACATCGATCCTGGATATCCAAACTCAAGCTCAGATCCTTATGCTTATACAGCAAGCCCAATATTGGCTGATACATTTCTATGCCTGGCAGCCAGCTTTAAAAAAAAAAAAAAAAAATTAACATGAGTGTGTTTGTTTGTTAAGTGTTTGTAGTATACCTATGTGAGTATAGAGAGGCCAAAAAAGAACATCAAATATCTCTGTCACTAGGCAGTGGTGCACACCTTTAATCCCAGTGCTTGGGAGGCAGAGGCAATTGGAGTTCAGTGAGTTTGAAACCAGCCTAGTTTACAAAGTGAGTTCTAGGACAGCCAGGGCTGTTATACAGAGAAACCCTGTCTCAAAAAAGTTTGTCTACTGCTCTATTACTTACTCCCGTAGGACATTGTCTGTCACTGAACAGAAGTTTGCTACTTAAGGTAGGATAGCTAGCCACCCTCAGTGATGGATCACAGGCCTGTTCAGTGTGTCTGCTTTTTTAATATGTGTACTATGTATTTCAACCCTGCTCTTCATGCTCGCAAAACAAGTGCTCTTACCCACTGAGCCATCTCCCAAGCCTCTTGCTTAGTTTATTGAGACTGGGTCTTATGTAGCACAAGCTGACACAGAGCCAACAAATAGTTAAACATACAGACCCAGCAGCCTTAAAACGAGCAAGTTGAAAAAGCAAACTACTCTCTAGCAAGAGTAAGGAACAAAAGATGACAGTAAACAAAGTAGTCACTATTAAAATGATCAATGTGAAGAAGCCTGTTTAGACACTCCAGGGCCAAAAGAAGCCAGTGAGAATCAGAAAATTAATTGGCTCCTTAATTCAAAAGGTGTTACAAGGAAATCTTACTTCCTGTTTCTACCCATCAAGCCCTTACAGAGCAATTTATAAAATCAACCTGTCAGCATTAAGTGTTGGCTTGAGAGAATCCTACAATAAGACACTGACAATAAATAGAAAGGTTTATAGCATTTTTTTTTCCAGAAAAGTAAGAAGTAGACATAATTCTCTGAAAAATTAAGTCATACTTGAAAATTATACGGTTTAAAACTTAGGCTGTATGACACAGTATGGAGTACAAGTTGTACTCAGTGGTTTTTAAAAGGGAGGGGAAAGAGGCAGAGACAGAGAGAAAATGCAACCAGCCACAGCAGAGGACTAAGACACTAGACAATGCTTTTTTAAGGAGGAACTCTAAGCTCTGATGCAACTGCCTGAGAATATGAATATCTGCTTGGCTCAGTGGAATGAGGACTACTGTTCTTTATGACACATACACAAAAACCACCTCCCAAAGTTCTTCCTTCTGCAAAAGAATGTAAAAAAATAAACCCAGAAAGCTGAATAATTTGAGCTATCCTGTTCATTTATACAATATTCTACAAAATTCCCAGTGATTCTGTAATTCTGATATATATCTCTGCTTAGAAACAGATCTTAAAGGAAACTAAGATTACTAGCTTTGGTTAGTATCTCCCAGAAGAACTTAAGGTCCGAAGCAGTCAATTATACTAATGTGTAAATGGGAATAAGATACTTAATATAGCAACATAAAATTTTAGACTCAAAGAGACCTTGGCAATCTAGTTCAAGGAACTCACTTTACCACTGAGGAAACAGATTCTTGTTTCTTAACAGTCTATGACTTAAACGCCAATCTCTAGATACACTCCTGACCCAAAAGCACGCTTGCAAACAAGTTTCTGATCTGTTATGTACACAGAGAGATGAAGTCATTTCAGGTGTATTGAATTGTCCTCCTTCTAACCCTCACAGAGGAGTAAAAGCGGGCGCAGTGCTGCTGCTCCTCCTTCACAGAGCACATGGCTGACACTGACGGCAAAAGCACACCAACTGTTCACAGGAAGAAAAGTACACAGACGACTCAGAAGGATCCAGACCTCCCTCATTATTTGGGGGTTTGTGCTCCCCTCCGTGAAGGCTTTTGTTTTTGCTCTGCAAATGTGCAACTATAATAGCTGCTGTGGGTCTTGAGAGCCAATGGAAAAAACAGCATTTCCCTATTGATGATACTACAGATGATGATGTCAAAAGAAGCCATCAGTCTATTAAATGCACGCACAAATCCACCACTGTATCCAGCAGTCAGCCTAGGTGCCATCAGGGGAAACACAGAATTGCTTTCATTTGGGTTTTAAGCAGCGCCAACTTCAGTGTTGGTCACCGTCATATGTAGCTAACCTGCAATGCAGACACACAACAAGTTCTACCAGACCTTAGAATGAAAACTCCACCTTTAATTAAACCTTGAGAAAGAAAACTAGGAAGCATTCAAAAGGGCCTGAAAGCTGGCAAGGCACAAGTTCTGACAGGGGAGCACAAGTTGCTTTTCCATTCGGAACATTTAAGTCCTTGTAAATCACAAGTTCCCCAATGACAACTGCTCATTAAAACATGCCCTTTCAATCATGCAAGTCACTCCTACTCAAAATTAACTTTGTAAATATGGCAGAAGGAAAGGTTTAATTTCCCAAACCAAGAAGCCTCAGTGTCTCCCAGTACAATTTAAATGGCAGGAAAATAGTGCTAGTTAAAAGGTGCTGAAGGGCGGAAGAAAAGCGTTTACTGAGTTTACACCCATTGATCCACTTCAAGTACTTGACCGCTACTAAGCAACTGTTGTCTACAACGTATACATGAAAGAACTGTCTTCCACAAAATAACAGCGCTGGAGTTTGCAGGTAAGAAAAGGATGAACTGGACATAGTAGCACACACCTAGAACTCCAGCAGCACATCACTAGTTCAAAGATACCCTTGGCTCCAGAATTTTATTTATTTTTTTAAAATATCAACAGCAGCCAGATGGTGGTAGCTCACAACTTTAGTCCCAGCACTTGGGAGACAGAGGCAAGTGGATCTCCATGAGTTCAAGGACAGCCTGGTCTACAGAGTGAGTTCCAGGACAGCCAGGGCTACACAATGAAATTCTGTCTCAAAAAAAAAGAAAAGAAAAGAAAAGATCTCTAGTAAAATATCCTTACTATCACCTGTTTTTCCTGAAAGGGGGAAGAGAGGGCCCAAGTATTTCAAGGTTCTACATGAGTTAAAGAATGAGTAGGACCAGAAAAATGGCTCAGTGGACAAGAGCACTATGCTGCCAAGCCTAGTCACTCTAGTTCCAACCCTGGAAAACACACGGTGAAAGGAAAGAACAGATTCCCCTTTGGTGTCCTCTCTGGTGGTTTGAATGACTGTGTTCCAGTGGCTCAGATATTTAAACACTTGGTCCTGGGTGGTGCTGTCTGAGGCATGGGCTTTGAGAGTTCACAGCTTCACCCCACTTCCAGATTGCTCTGTCTGCTTCATGCTTGCAGGTGAAAAAGTAATCTCTCAGCTTTCTGCTCCTGCCCCCTGCTGCCATGCCTCCTCTGCCATTATAGACTCTCCCCCTGGAACCATAAACCAAATAAACTCGCTTCTATAAGCTGACTTGGTCCTGATGTTTTATCGCAGCAGCAGTGAGATAACTAACCTATCCTCTGACAGCCATACACACACACACACACACACACACACACACACACACACACACACAAATGTAAAATGAAATGAAAATAATCTGTACAGTCAGAAAGGAAAAAAACTAATCAGAGTTGGCTTTCTGGTACACATCAAACCCAAATTTCAGATGATTTGCACATCCTGAACATCTGGATCCTTAGGCCCTTGACTTCAAAAATAGCATTGACAATCTAGGACTTGCCACTTCCAAGTGTCAAAAAATGGGCAGTCTCTTCAACTGGGATTTAATCCAAGCTTAGATATAAGTAAGCAAGGGAGAATATAAACACCAAACTACATAATTCAAGTTGGAAGCACACTGAGCCATATGATTACATAAAATTTAGACAAGCAAAATGTCTGCCTTAGTCTCATGAAGACCGCAATAGAGAAGACACACAACACGTAGACAAAAAGGCTAGCTTCCCCAGGGACTGTGATGCCAGATAGGCTTCCCACAGGGATTCTGTAACAGGACTATTTGCTCTTTTCAAGGACTTTGCAAAAAAAATACTTTTAAGATGTTGTTGCTGGACCACAATAAACAGACAGTCAAAAAACAGACCCACCCATTGAGTTAGTGCTAATGGAATCTGTCCTAGAAGTGCCAGATGGAGATTTAAGGGGGGAAAAAAAGCTCTTCACTGACTGTGGCCAAGATTCCTTGGTACCTCATGCCAGGTCCAGGATATCAACCCAGATGTCCTAGCCAAATTCAAGGTTGGTTAAGTACAATCTGCCAACCTATTAAAAAAAAAAAAAATATATGGAGTGGGAGAAGCTCCTTCTGTACCCTGAGTACAATCTGAAGAGGTCCCTCTTTCCTAAAATTCCTGTACTAGGGAATTCCTGTACAGTTCTTGCTCTGTTTTCGTTAACTATGAGACTTTTGAGCCAGACAGTAAAATTCTTTGAACTTTAATTCTCCCTATTTTTAACTCAACCTTGATCACAACAGAAAGCTGGGCAGTCAATGCCTATAATCCCAACTAGTGCAGAGACTGAGGTGGGAGGATGGTGAGCCCTAGCTGATCAGAGGCAACATTTAACATCCCATTTTTTTTTTTTTTTTAAGACAGGTATGGAACCTGGTAGTGGTGGCACAAATCTTTAATCCCAGCACTTAGGAGGCAGAGGCAGGTGGATCTCTAAATTCAGAACCAGCCTGGTCTACAGAGCACATTCCAGAACAGCTAGGGCTACACAAGGAAACCCTGTCTCAAAAAACAAGAAAAAAAAGGGGGGGGAAGTCATCTAACACTTCATACACAGCTGCCTTTAGTCATTTAGTGTATATGTGTATGAGGTCAAAGAACAACTTTCCCAAAGTCTCCCATGAATCAGAGTTAAGAGCAAGCATCTTTACTACCCTCTGAGCTATTTTGCTAATCCCAATTGGCTTTTTTTGGTTTTTGGTTTTTTTTTTTTTTTTTTTTTTTTTAAGAGTTTTTGGAGACAAGATTTCACAGTGTATCCTTGGTTGGCCTAAAACTTGCTTTGTAGACCAGGCTGGCCTCAAACACACAGAGATCTGCCTGCCTCTGCCTCACAAGCTCAAGAAACACCCATAATTCCAGGGATGCACATAAAACATGCAAGCAAACACTCATACAAATAAAAATAAATAAATCTTAGAAAAGAGGGTGCTGGAAAGATGCCTTAGCAGTTAAGAGCAAGTGTTGTTCTTGCAGAGGACCTGAGCTGGGTTCTTAACACCCATATTGGGTGGCTGACAACTTCTTGTTACTCCAGCTCTCATCTGGCCTTCCTGGGCAGTGTGTGTGTGTGTGTGTGTGTGTGTGTGTGTGTGTACGTGTACACAGTTAAAAGTGCTTACTCCTCTTGCAAAGGACCTGGGTTTAGTTGCCAGAACCCACATGGTAACTGTAACTCCAGTTATAGGGGATCCAACATCCTCTAGCACCTGGTAGACACACAGTGCACACACATTAAAGCAAACACTCATACACATAAAGTAAAAATAAATCATTAAAATTAAATAATAAAATTTTAAAAAGACACTTGGAGATGTGGCACAGTGCTTGCTTGCCTAGCATGCCCTCAGTGCAATCCCAAACATGGTTGTTAAAGAAAAAAGAAAAAAAAGGGAATCAAACATTACTGAGTTAATCCACACACATTATGGGTCATGTAACAAAGGTAATATTAGAAACTGGATAAAAATAAATAAAAATATTAAACCTCCAGGGCTAAAAAGATGGCTTCATCAGGGAAAGGTGCTTGCAGCCGGATCTGACAGTCTGAGTTTGATCTACTGGCACTACTTGGTCCTTGATCCACTGGATTCACACAGCAGAAGGAAAGACTCTGCTCCTCCAAGTTGTCTGGCTTCTGACTTCCACAAGCTTGTTATGGTACACAGGTACAGACACAAGCACACACACTATATAACGTGCAAAAAATGATTTTTAGAAACTATTAAACTCCTGGAAGTTTATGTCCTTAAAGAACCAGGTTGGCTTGCTAGTTTGTGCTCAACAATGACAAAGTAGGAAGCCGAACAGCTTTCTCTGTTCCTCAACAAGGTGCTTAGCTCTCCCCGAACACTCACCACCTCCTTGGCTTTCATACAATGCCCAACCTTGCTTTTTTCCCATCGGTTCACTGTTCAGACAAAATTACTAAGCAGACTGAAGTACAACTCCCACAACACTCATTGACTGTGACTCTGGCCTTTCAATGCCCTCTCAGTAAAATGAGGATGACAACAACCTCCCTAGGTTAGGTGGATTACACCAAATTAAATACCCTACCTACACTTGCCCAGAACCTGGCCGAAGGAAGTCCTCCATAAATGTTAATTGTTATTATTTCTGGAGGAAGAAACACCCCCGAGGCTGAAGAGCAACATACCTGAGGATTCTTGCCTAGAAGCCAAACACTGCTCTCCTGACTGGGAGCCACTAATACTAATAAGAGCAATAATAATAATAATGATAATAATAGTGATAATAATAATAATATCCTAGAATCGGAATCATGAGATCACAGCAGCCAGCCATGGCATAAATACTTATACAGCCCCAAGCAGCCAGGCACAGTCCTGGCCTAGAAGAGGAAGAGAGAAGAGGCCAGGCTGCTGAAATCACACACACACACACACACACACACACACACACACACACACACACACACACACACACACCAGTCACAGAGATTACAGAGACACACGGTCTCACACACACAAAGGAAAAGGAGGAAATTACAGAATCATCTCCACGCTCCTTTAAAACGAACAAACAAAAAAAGTAATTGGTGCCCAAGTTCTTCCTAAAAACAGGTATCCACACCGATTACAAACTTAACGTGTCATTTCTTCATACCCGAGAGGTGGGGCTGGGCAGGGAGGAAGGGGGTGGTGCGCAGTTCCTGCCCAAAGGGAACGCCACGCTAAGTGGAGAGGCTGCGGGGTTTCAGGGCTGGACTCCGGAATCAAAACCCGGTATTTTGTTGTTTTTTTCCTAACAGCGCAAGATCTCCAAATTCGAGAGAAAACCAGAAGGCTCTGCTTTTAAATTCCCCCCGCCCGCCCCCACCCCCGAACAAGTGTCATCTATCTCCCGCGCCAATCCGGCCGCGGGAGCAGGTTCGGGTTTCCCGGCAGCGGTGATTTCAGAGCTCTGGCACCCCACGTCGCCCTCCCACCTCCTCAGAGTCCATGATCCGAGGGGTCTGAAGGAAAACAAAAGCCCAGGGACGAGGCCCGGCCGGCCCGGCCCGGCTCAGGCGACACCGGCAAGGGCGCCCTCCATGCCGGCCCGCGGGCACCCGGCGCCCCCGGCCTGACTGAGCAAGGCTCGGCTGACGGAGTGGCGGCGTCCAGGGCAACAGGTCCAACCGGACCCGCGGCCTCCGCGAGGGGCACAGCGGCCCGCGGAGCCCCGGCCCCGGCCCCAGGAGCCGAGGAGAGGACGCGCGCGGGCAGAGGGAGACAGCGCGAGCGAGCGGCGCCCGAGGCGGCCGCGCAGGGCCGAGGAGTCCACGCTCCATCTTGAGGCGGCGGGAGGAAGGCAAGGCCCGGGCGGCGGCTGACAGGGCCGGCCGCGTGCGGCTCGCAGCCCGCCGGGTCCTCACGGGCGCTGCCGCCGCCTCACCGCCCGCCACCGTCACGGGTGCGCCCGTGTCTCCTCAGCCGCGGCCCGGGTACGTGGCGGGAGCTGGCGGCGAGCCTTCCCTCCCAGCCTCCCCGGACCGCGGCGGCGGGAAGGAGCGGGGAGAGGGTGGGACGGCGAGGAAGGGGACAGAGAGAGAGAAGGAACAGGCCCGCGCTTCGCTCACCGCCGGGGACGCCGCGGACCTCCGCCACCTGCCTCACAGCAGCAGCAGCAGCCGCCGCGGCCGCCGCCTCCCGCCTCCCCGGCTCTTGGGCTCGGGGCGGGGAAGAGAACGTGACGCGCCGCCGCCGCGGGGCCGGGACAAGACGCCGCGCCGCCCCTCCCAGCGCCCGAGCCGCTGCGGCTCGCCCGCTCCCCGCCGCCCCTTTGTCTGCGCGCCCCGAGATCCTCCCCGGTCCCCCGCGATGGCGAGCGAGATGCCCGGACCGACCGAGAGGCCTGCAGCCGCGGGCGCCCCGGCATTTCAGGCTATTCCCGCCCTCCTAGCAAAAGTGTGCCCGGAATTTGCAAGTCACCCCGGATGGCTACACGTCGACCTGACCACAGCCGGCTGCTGGGATGGGGTGGGGTGCTGCTGGGGGGGGTAGGGGGGAGTGTGTGTGTGAGAGTGTGATTCATTTCTTTCACCTCCCCTTCTCGCCCAGAGCGGGACGAGAAATCCGTTTACCACAATTTGGAAGGGAGATGCCCATGTGCAGGCTAAGCTTGGGATGAACGGTCTCTGCTCTCCAGGAAAGCACTGAGGGGTTAAATAAATAAATAAATAAATAAATAAATAAATAAATAAATAAATAAATAAATAAATAAATAAATAGCTTTGAGACAAGCCCCGGGCCGCAGCCCATTAGTTTAAGAAAAGCCTCTTTTATTCGCCTCAGTCGATTGGACAGAAGCCCAGGTTAATGTCCCATCCGAGCTCCTCCCCAAGTAGGAATCCCTTTTGAAAGGGACTGGAGAGGACGCTGCAGCAGCTGGCTCATGGCTGCAGAACCAGAGGGCGTCCAGCATTTCGCTCCCATGGACCATGGCAACCCCAGAAGTTTTTGCAGCTCCTGGCAGAAATCGGCAGCTGTTGGAAGCCCAGGATTTTGCAGCGTCTCCTTGGTGTAGAAGGGGCCACATGCTTCCTCCTCCTTCCCGGTAGGAGAAAACATTCCGGAGGGTGACCTCTCTTGTTGACCTTTATTCAAAACATCATTGTGTCTGAACAAGAAAGGAACGCCACTGGAAATGCACTTAATTCTGAACAAAGTAAATTTATCTGCAGACCCACCTGTCTATTTAAGCCTTAAATCACAATTAATAATAGATAAATAATCTGTCACCTAATCCCCCCTGAGCCTGCTAAATGATCTCCAAGGTCAAGAGGTCAAGATAGTACCTTGGAATCCAGAGTTCATTTCTACTCAGAAAGGCAGTCCTCAACCCCCTGCCCCCACCCACCCCCCCAGTCATCGGAATACCATTCACCTTTTTTTCTTTTTTGGTTTTAGGTTTTCTGAGACAGGGTTTCTCTGTAGTCTCTGTATTGTTTAGGAGCCTGTCCTGGAACTCAATCTGTAGACCAGGCTGACCTCGAACTCACAGAGATCTGCTTGCCTCTGCCTCCAGAGTGCTAGGATCAAAGGCATGCACCACAAACACCCGATGTACCATTCACCTCTTAAACATCTCAAGTAGTCATAGATACCATAGAATGTGGCGAAAAGCACTGTCAGTGATGGAGTCAATATACACTTCCGGGTTTTGCTTTATGTTTTGAGCCCATTTTATTTGTTTGTTTGTTTTGTTTTTGTTTTTTCCAGACAGGGTTTCTCTGTGTAGCTTTGTAGACCAGGCTGGCTTGGAACTCACAGAGGTCCGCCTGCCTCTTCCTCCTGAGTGCTGGGTTTAAAGGTAAACGCCACTACCACCAGGCTGGGCCCATCTTTTTAAATATGTTTATTTATTTTTGAGACTGTCTGTATAGTCCTGGCTGCCCTGGAACTCACTGTAGCAATGAGATTAAAGGCAGATGTGCCCTTCTGCACCTGGCAAGCCTATGATTTTTTTATTATTGGGGTTTACTTTATTTGTTTATTGAGACAGGGTCTCACTATGTAACCCTGGCTGTCCTGGAACTCACTATGTAGTTGTATCTGTTCTCCAATTCACAGACATCTGCCTGCCTATCGACTTGGTGAGTGCTGGGGTTAAAGACATGTGCTACCATCCCCCATGCTTGAGGTTTTAGTTTTTTTTGGTTGAGATACATATATATATATATTTCTATTATTATTGTGTGTGTATGGTGTGGGTAGAGGAGAGACATGTAAGTCCCATTCCACCTTCACATGGGCTCCAGGATTTGAACTCAGTTCTCCGGGTTTGCTAGGCAAAACCTGGGAGCCATCTTGTTGGCCCCTGTTGAGCCTATCTTTATTTAAAAATATATTAATTTGCATTTTTTGTTTTTTATTTTCTTTTTTGAAGAATTTGTTAAACTGACCATAGTGGTATATGTCTATTAATTCAAATATTTGGGAAGTAGAAGTGAGATCCTAAGCACAGAGTGATCCTCTGCCACATGCAGAGTTTGAGGCCAGCCTGCGCTGATACTCTGTCTAGGAAGGTTTGGCGATGCAAACCTGTCATCCTAACACTTGGGAGGCAGAGGCAGGCAGATCTCTGAGTCTGAAGCCATCATAGTCTGGGCTGGTGAGATAAAGGTGCCCGCCACTAAGCCTGAAGATCCAAATTCAATTCCTGGGACCCACATGGTGAAAAAGAGTACCAACTTCCAATAGCTCTCCTCCTCTGTCTGGTACATAAACACTGCGGTACATGCATGCTCCTACCCCACAGGTACACACAGAATAAGATATCACTGGGAAAAAAAGGTCTTTCAAGAGCAAGTCCTCCAAAATAAGCAGCTATATTCTCTATCTGGCCAAGCCACTGTGGTTTATTCAATTGTTCTCCATTAGGGTCTTTTATAAGTGAAGATAACTTAAATTCCTGGTCCTCCTGCTTCTACTTCCCAAGTCCTAGGATTACCAGCATGTGCTATCACACCTGTTTTATGATGCTGGGATGCAATAGAGTCTCATGTGAGCTAGGCAAGCACTCTACCAACTCTGGTACATCCCTGTGATTTCGTTGTTGTTGTTGTTGTTTTGTTTGTTTTACAGGCTCTTGTAAAACATGTAGACCCCCCTGGCCTTGAATTCACAGAGAGCTCTCTGCCTCTGCCTCTGGAGTGCTGAGATTAAAGGCATTCGCCAGACTGCATGCCTGGACAGCCCCTTGTTTCTTTTCGGTGACATGGTCTCAAGTAGCCCAAGCTAGACTCAAACTTGCTATATAGCTAAGGATGATCTTAAATTTCTGAGCCTCCTGACTAACTTTCCTGGTATTAACAGTCCTGTGCCACCAAACCCAGATTCCATAGTTTTGTTTGTTTGTTTGTTTGGTTGGTTGGTTGGTTGGTTGGTTGGGGGTTGGGTTTTTTATTTTGTTTTGTTGGGTTTTTTGTTTGTTTGTTTGTTTGTTTTTTTTTTGAGACAGAGTTTCTCTGTGTAGCCCTGGCTGGCCTGGAATTCACTCTGTAGACTAGGCTGGCCTCAAACACAGAGATCCGCCTGCCTCTGCCTCCCAAGTGCTGGGATTAAAGGTGTATGCCACCACCAACCAGCTTCAGTGTGTTTTTTCAAAACATGTGTCATCTGTAAAAGTACAGGGGCTAGGGATATAATTCAGTTCATATGGTATTTGCCTTCCATGCATATAGTTCTGGGCTTAATTCCCCACTACCATAGAAAATTAGGCATAGTGACACTTAGGTATAATCTTAGCACTCTGGAAGTAGAGGCAAGAGGATCAGAAGTTCAAGATCATCTTCAGCTGCATAATGAGTTCAAAGCCGGCTTTGGCTATATGAGAACCCATGTTAAATAAATAAATAAAATAAGCTGGGTGATGGTGGTGAATAACCTTAATCCTAGTGCTGAAGAGGCAGAAGCCGTTGGATCTCTGAGTTCAAGGCCAGCCTAGTCTACAGAGCAAGTTCCAGGACAGCCAGGACTACACAGAGAAACCTGTAACTTTGTTAGTGTTTCTACTGCTGTGAAGAAACACCAGGACCATGGCAACTCTTATAAAGGGAAGACATTTAATTAGAGGGGCTTACATTTTCAGATCAAGGTCCATTATTGGAGGAAGTCAGAACAGGAACTGGGGTAGAGCTGGGACCTGGAGGCAGGAGCTGACCCAGCAAGAAGGGAGCTGCTTACTGGCTTGCTCACAGTTCAGAGTTTAACCCTTTATCATTATTGTGGGAAATGGCAGCACGCAAGCAGACACACTGATGGAGAGGTGGCTCAAGTCCTACATCTTGACTCGCAGGCAACAGGAAGTGGTCTGAGACACGGGGCGTGACTTGAGCATATATGAGACCTCCACAGTGACACATTTCCTCCAACAAGACCATAAGTACTCCAACAAAGTCACATCTCCTAATAGTACTACCATTACTATGAAAGAAAATAGCCATTTTCTTTCAAACCACCACATCCTATCTCGAAAAAGAAATAAAAAAAGAAAGCTGGAGATGAGACTCTAGATCCAACAAAGATTTATTTTCATTCTTTCAGTCTCTCCTTTCTTCCTACTTATTCACTGGGTTTTGAATTTTTAGGAGAACTTGATGGAGTATGTTATCTCCTTTTACCATTTGGGTTCTAGGTTTCAGGGAATGAAGTTCCTTTACCTACTAAGCCGCTCACCCTCATTTGACTTTTTTCTATTTCTTTTTGTTTAGACAGGATTTTACTTTATAACTGTAAGCTGTCCCATGTAAGATCAGGCTCACAGAGATCTGCCTGCTTCTGCTTCCCAAGTACTGGCTGGGAGAATGCTATTTCTATAAGCAATGCTACCACTTCTGGTTTTATAGAATTTTTTTTAAAGCAAAAGTGATGAGAGAATGACAGCTACTATGGTTAGATTCCCAGGATCACAAAAGCACCATTGTACACATGCAATTAACAAAGAGCAACAGCAGGCATGTCATCATGTAACCGGCATTTCAGGCCTTCTAAATAGACTAGGGCTTTAAGTACATACTTCTTTATACTTCTGGGGTAGGACAAAATCACTTATAAAGTTGCCACCACATTTTTAAGATTCTGTGGCATTTTTTTTTAACCCAGTAAAGCAAAATATTTGTGAAATGGGTACTTGATGCAGTAGGGTCTGACCAGTGCACAAAAGCATCTGAGACCATCTTCAGCAGAAATCCAACACAGTCATTGGCGGTAGTGGTGAACCCTGTCTTGAAAAGAAATTATCATCACTTTCTCAAAAAACAGAAATGGGTTTTCTGAGTCATTATTTCATGTCCCTCACCTCACTTGGTCACCAGGCCTGAGAGCCATGAATTAATGCCCTTGGTATCCCAGATGAGCTTCCCTACACTGCACCACACACACTCACACTGCACCACACACACTCACACTGTACCACACACACACACTGCACCACACACACACTCACACTAAACCACACACTCACACTGCACCACACACTCACACTGCACCACACACACATGCACCACACACACTCACACTGCACCACACACTCACACTAAACCACACACTCACACTAAACCACACACTCACACTAAACCACACACTCACACTGCACCACACACACTCAAACTGCACTACACACACTCACACTGCACCACACACACATGCACCACACACACTCACATGAACCACACACACTCACACTGTACCACACACACACACTCACACTGCACCACACACACTCACACTGCCCCACACACTCACACTGCACCACACACACTCACACTGCACCACACACACTCACACTGCACCACACACACTCACACTGCACCACACACTCACACTGTACCACACACTCACACTGCACCACACACTCACACTGCCCCCCACACACTCACACTGCACTACACACACTCATACTGCACCACACACACATGCACCACACACACTCACACTGCACACACACTCACACTGCACCACACACACTCACACTGCACCACACACTCACACTGCACCACACACTCACACTGTACCACACACGCTCACACTCTGGAACTACAGAAAAAGTGTGAATACACAAACTGGCACCTTTAGTGAGGAAGTTAATTTTAGTTTAATGAGCTCGTTTTGTTATTGTAAAGTGTGGTTTCAGGCTACTAAAGTTAGCACTCCTTTCTCTGACGGTGTTAAGGAGTTTAGCTCCAAAGCAAAATTAGTTTGTATTTTCTTTTTCTTTTGGACAGTTGGACAGTGTATGTTGGCCTTACATATGCTAAGGCTGAATAGTGGAACCCCGACTGAAAACTACCAGAAAAGTGGATCCAGATGAATTTGTGTGTGCTAAAAATTAAAACAAACAAAACCAGGGTTTCATTATATAGCCCAGGTGGCTTGAACTAGCTATGTAGACTAAGCTGGCTTAAACTCAGAGATCCACCTGCCTCTGCGTTATTTTAAAAAAAAAAAAAAAAAAAAAAAAATTCTTTTTGAGACAGGGATTTTCTGTGTAATCATCATGGCTGTCCTGTACTTTACTCTGTAGACCAGCCTGGCCTCTAACTCACAGAGATCTGCTTGCCTCTGTTTCCCAAGTGCTGGGATCAAAGGTGTGTGCCACTGTACCCAGATTGAATTTGTTATTTGTACAGGGGGAAATGATGTAGTTCAGTGGGTGGAGTGATTGTCTAGTACAGAGGAAGCCCTGGGTTTGATGCACCACACCATATAAGTGAGGGTGGTAGTGCATGCCTGTAATTCCAGCAAGCACTGTGTTCTACATCCTCCACAACACAGGCCCTTTATCTTCCTTCTCTTTTACTTACTTATTTTTACTTTATGTGCATTGATGTTTCTCCTGAATGTATGTCTGTGTGAGGTGTGGATCCTGTAACTACAGACAGTTGTGAGCTGCCATTTGGCTGCTGGGAATTGAACCAGGGGCTTTTGGAAGAGCAGCCAGTGCTCGTAACCACTGAGCCATCTCTCCAGCTCCCATTGTTGTAAAAGGAAAAAAAAAAAAAAAAAAAAAGCAGCACTGGAGAGAAAGACACCATGCAATAATGAGTTCATTAGGGGTGGAAAGGGGAAGGGGGGAGACCAGCCTCTGGGAACAGGGGTAGCTGGAAAGAGGAAAGGGGAAGAGGAGAAGCAAGGGAAAGAAGGGAAGAGAACAGAGAGAGAGAGAGGAGAGAAGTAGCGAGGAGGATGGGAGGTAGGCAGGGCCCTTTTAAAGGGGAAGCTAGTTAATGTGCACAGTTGGCTGCAGCTCAGGGCTTACCCTGTCAGAACCCCAAGCACAGGCCAGTAGTGATGCCTGAATACTATCACCCATCATACTCACTACATAGTGCTTTTGATTGAAATTAAAATAAACAATTGAAAACTGGGTGTAGTAGCTTATGTGTTTAATCCCAGAACTAGGGAGGCAGAGGCAGGCAGATCTCCATGAACTCAACAAGAAGGGCAAGGTTGTGGCTTAACAGTGATGCGTTGTGTCATGTTGACAAGGGGTCAGTTGTGCCGGCTAGTTTTATGTCAACTTGGCACAAGCTAAGTCATCTGAAAGGATGGAGTTTCAATTGAGAAAATGACTCCATAAGATCAGGCTGTAGGCAAGCCTGTAGGACATTTTCCTCATTTTCTTCATTAGTCCATTGTAGGTGGGCTGGTGGTTCTATCTGAAAGCAGGCTGAGTAAACCAAGAAGAGCAAGCCAGTAAACAGCACCCTCCATGGCCTCTGCATCAGCTCCTGCCTCCAGGTTCCTGCTCTTTTAAATTCCTGTCCTGACTTCCTTCAGTGATGGGCTAAGATGTAGAAGTATAAGGCAAATAAACCTGTTCCTCTCCAATTTGCCTTTGGTCATGGTGTTTCACCATAGCAATGGTAATCCTTGCTAAGACAAAAATGAGGCTGCTTGATCTACACAGGGAGTTCCACATCAGTCAGGGCTACTTAGTGAGACTTAATGTAGAAAAACAACAAACAACACACATACATATATTATTTACATATACACACATAGTATACAAACATGTAAACACGTATGCTTTAAATCTAAACGTAGATCCGCAGACACAGCTTAGCAGTAGACTGCTTGCCTTACATGTACAATTCAAGAATTCAACACTTACAAGAACAAACAAAACAAAAACTGAGGAAATGATTGGGAAGAAGACCAGTCGCATTTTCCATGTACTCAAGCCAAAAACACTTGCAGAATAATAAGCTATGGGGCACAGCTTCAGATCTCTGCTTCTGAATGGCAGGGACTAATTATTGAATGTCATGACCCTGTGTCTTTGGGAGAAGAAGAGGTAAAGTGTTATTATTCCCCCACCACAAATGAAAGAAGCAAGAGCAGGTAAATTAGACACTCACGGCTACAGGGATGAGTACTACACATAATTGTAGCTCATAGGCCTTGCCCCCAAACGGACAGGTGTGGTCTCTGCATGCCATGTCTTGGCAGCTACTGAGCCAAACCATATGAAAATGCTGATACTCAATTTCTTTTATCTTTTGTGTATTTATTTATGCATCATTTTCTGTATTTATTGATTGGTTTATTTAGCGTGTGCTCGAGCATGCATGACCCAGGGCATATGTAGTAATCAGAGGATGACAACTTGTGGGAGTTGGTTCTTTCCATCCATCAGGTGGGTTCAGGGACCATCAGTGAGAGCTTTTCCCTGCTGAATAATTTCACTGACCAATATATGTTTTAAAATATTTATTTATTATTTATTTCAGAGACAGTGTCTCATGTAACCCAACCTGTCCTCAAACTTACTATGTAGCTAGAATGCCAGTGAATTTCTATCCCCTGGCTGGTATTAGGGACATGTGCCACCAACTCCAGTCTATGTGGTGCAGGGGATCAATGCCGGCCCTTCCTACATGCTTGGCAAATAATCTACCCACCGAGCTATACCGCCAGTGCTTACTGCTTTTTCTGTAAAAATGACAAATTTATCTGAGCATGGTAGCACATACCAGAGGCTAGTGGATCTCTTCACCTTCCAGGCCAACTTTAGAGTTCTATCTAGGGCTACAAATCCAGACCCTTTCTGAAAAACAGAAAAACAAACAAGGAGCCTAGAGGGATGGCCCAGCAGTTAAAGCACTTGTTGCTCTTGCAAAGGCCCCAGGTTCAATTTCTTGTTTCTTTCCTTTTTTTTTTTTTTCTTTTTCTTTTTGTTTTTTTCAAGACAGGGTTTGTCTGTGTGGCAACCCTAGCTGTCCTAGAACTTGCTCTGTAGACCAGGCTGACCTGGAACTCAAGAATTTTACCTGCCTCTCCAGTGCTGGGGTTAAAAGGTGTGTGCCACCACTGCCTGGCCATTTTCAAGCTTTGTAAAGTTCAGACGTTCTAGCATATCAGTTATCCCCACACCCAGTGCATAAGCATAAATTTGGTGTCTGAGTGAAGAAAAAAAAAAATCAGGCATTGGTGGCCCACACCTTTAATCTCAGCACTCAGGAGGCAGAGGCAGAGACAGGAGGATCTACAAAGTGAGTTCCAGGACGGGCTCCAAAGCTACAGAGAAGCCCTTTCTTGAAAAAAATAAAATAAAATAAAAAATGACTGGCAGGAGGATAGGAGAGCATCTGTCTGGAGAATGGCCTTGAGGCAGGAGGGTTGTAAGTCTGACACTAGCCTTGGGGAAGTCATCAGCAATAAGAAAAGGTATTTGCCACTAATCCTGAAGACCTGACTTCTATACCCTCAGCCTACGAGGTGGAAGGAGACAACTCCCAAAAGTTGTCAGATGCCTTTCACATGTGCACTGTAGTAGCATGCTCATGCCCATGAACATACATATACCTCTCCTTACACACATGCACACACACACACAAAGTCAAAGTAAATAAATAAACATAAAATAAAAATTTACAACAGCAATCCCCCAAACTACTGACTTAACTAATCACTTTTTTTTTCTTCTTTTAGTGTTTCAAGACAGAGTTTGGGTTTCTATTGTTGTGAAGAGACACCATGACCACAGCAACTTTTATAAAGAAAACATTTAATCAGGGTGGCTCACTTATAGTTCAGAGGTTCAGTCCATTGTCATCAGGGCAGGGAGCAAGGTGGCGTGCAGGTAGACATGATGCTGGAGAAGTAGCTGAGAGTCCTACGTCTTACAGGCGACAGGAAGTTGACTGTCACACTGGGCCATAGCTTGAGCGCAGAATAACTCAAAGCCCACCCCCATAGTGACACACTTCCTCCATCAGGACCATACCTACTCCAACAAAGCCACAGTTCATAGTGCTACTCCCTTTGGGGCCATTTTCTTTCAAACTACCACATTTCACACTCTGGCCCCAAAGACTTGTATCCATATCATGATGCAAAAGTGCATTCAGTCCAACTTCAAAAGTCTCCATAGTCTAAAACAGCCTCAAACTTGTTTCAAAGTCTAAAGTCTCTTCTGTAAAATTAAAATCAAAAAGTATATCACATATTTCCAACATATAATGGCACAGGATATACACTACCAATTAAAAACGTAGGAATGGGAGCCTGGTGAGGAAATATTGAACCAAAGCAAGACTGAAAAACAGAAGGGCAAATTCCAAACTCAGTATCTCTAAGTCTGAAGTCAAAACACTCTCCAACTCTGTTCAGCTCTGTTGACCGCAACACACTTCTGTCTCTTGAGCTGGTTCTACTCCCTGTTAGCAGCTTTCCTTGGCAGAGATCCCAGGACTCTGGCATCTCCAACATTTTGGATTCTTCAAGGCAATCCAGACTTCAACTTCAGTTTCACGCAGTGGCCTCTTTAGGCCTCCATTCAGGGACACCTCTGACACATGCCTGCCCTCAGTAGTTTTCCGAGGTTGCAGAGGAAGATTCCACAGCCCATTTCTTCTGTCCTTAACTCTAAAGCCATAGCCACTTGGCTGAATCTGTCAAGTTCTGCTGTTTGCTGGGGCTGGGACATGGCCCCTTGTTCAGTTACATCTTCTCCAATTCTCTAATTTTGATGGTTCCCTTCACTGCTTGAGCTTGGCTGTTCTCAACTTGCTCTGTGCCCAGGCTGGCCTCAAACCCACAAAGATCCACCTGCCTCTGCTTCCTGAGTGTCCACCAGCACTGCCTGGCTAGTCACATTTTTAAATACTAAAGGGCTGAGGCTATAGGTCATCATGTAGCCTAGGCTGGTCTTGAATGTTGTGTGTGTATGTATATTTGAGATAGGAGCTTCTCTATTTACTGGTGCTTGCTGTGTAGTAGACTATATTGGTCTCTGCTGGGATTAAAGGCATGTGTAATTTTGAGACAGGGCTTCCCTGTATTGGAGCCTGTCCAGGAACTAGCTCTATAGACCAGGCTGGCCTCGAACTCACAGAGATCTGCCTGCCTCTGCCTCCAGAGCACTGGGATTAAAGACGTGTGCCACCAATGCCTGTTGAAGTAACCCCTTCTTAAAGTTTCCTCTTTATCCTTTTCATGTTTTTACTTAAGAGTTATTTTATGTTTAAGAGTATTTTGTCTGCAGTACCTGCAGAGGTCAAAAGAGAGAGTTGGATTCTCTAGAACTAGAGTTACAGCCAGTTGTGAACCACCAAGTGAGTGCTGAGGACGGATCCTGGGTCCCCTGGAAGAACATCCAGTGCTCTTAATCACTGAGCCATCTCTCCAGCCAGCCCCTTTTTGTGGTATTTAAAAGAAGGGTCTTTTATAGCCTAGCCAGGCCTAGAAGTAACTATTTAGACCAGGCTAACCTTGAACTTGCTGTGAGTCTCCTGACTCTGCCTCCAAACTATTGACATTACAACCATGAAAAACCAGATTGCCTTCAGGAGTCTTTCCCCTTTATTGGCCTACAGTGAAAGGTTTCTAGTTAGGTGGTTGCATTCTCTCTGCCTGCTGAGGGTTCTGTGGGATTCCCTGTTTGTCATGGTCTGCCCAAGTTGGGAGGACTTACTTCTTTCTGCATTAAGGGGATCAAACAGACGTCAGTTAGTGGTGACCAATCATGTGACACAAACACATACAATCTGAATTTAAACATGATATTTCAGGCCAGTCATAAGACAAACAAAATGAAAAGAACATTCTATTTTTGGAGACCACGTGGATAAGACTGGCGTGTTAGAAATGCAGTGCTCTCAAATGAGGGAGGATTGTTAGTGTTACTTTGACAGGCCCATCCCAGAAGCTGGCCTACATGAGCTAAGCAGGGTTTTTTTGTTTTTTGTTTTTTTTTTTGGTCTTAAGGTTAGGTCTCATGCTATGTAGCTTTGGTTGGCCTGGAATTTGCTATATAGATGAGGCTGGCCTTTCCTTTAACTTACAGAGATCTTCCTGGGATTAAAGGCATGAGTCACCATGACCAGCCTGAATTTCTGGTACACAATCTGGTCATAGATATGTTCTGCCTCACCATGGGTCTAAAACCAAAGCAACCAAGCACTGTGAAGTGAAGCTAAGTACCCAAGCAACTCCTACTCCAACCAAGTAGTAAGAAGTCTGCGAGAATGAGACGGCCCTATAAGTAAAGGCTCTTGGTGCCAAATCTGAGAATCAGAGTTCAATCCCCAAGACTCACATGATAGGAGAGAACCTATTCCCACAAGGGGTCCCACGACCTTCAAATGTGTGCCCTGGTATGAACACACACACACACACACACACACACACACACACACACACACACACACACACACACGGTAAAAGGAGGAGGAAGGGAGGAGAAAAAGAGAAGAAAGAGGAGAAGAAGAAGAAGAAAGTCAAACTAATACAGTAAGACAGGATCCTGGGCCAGGCATTGGTGGTACATGCCTTTAATCCCAGCATTTGGGAAGCAGAGGCGGGTGGATCTCTGTGAATTTGAAGCTAGCCTGGTCTACAGAGCTAGTTCCAGGACAGGCTCCAAAGGAATACAGAGAAACCAGAAGGAGGAGGAGGAGGAGGAGGAGGAGGAGGAGGAGGAGGAGGAGGAGGAGGAGGAGGAGGAGGAGAAGGAGGAGGAGAAGGAGGATGGAAGAAGAAGGAGGAGGAGGAGGAAGAAGAAGGAGGAGGAGGAGGAGGAGGAGGAGGAGGAGGAGGAGGAGGAGGAAGGAGGAGGAGGAGGAGAGGAGGAGGAGGAGGAGGAGGAAGGAGGAGGAGGAGGAGGAAGAAGAAGAAGAAGCAGAAAGAAGGAAGAAAGAAGAAGAAGAAGAAGAAGAAGAAGAAGAAGAAGAAGAAGAAGAAGAAGAAGAAGAAGAAGACAGGATCCTGCTGTGAAGCCGCCCTGGCTAATGTAGAAGTCGCCATCCTGACTCAGCCATTTTAGAGCTGGGTTACAGGTGCACGCCACCATGCCAGTTAGGCAACCCATTCTGCTACCCAGCTGCTAAGCCTGTCCTGATTTCTTACTGTCCTGAGACCATTTTCAACTATCCTAACATATCAGTGCTCACGAATAAAAGCTTGAGAACAGCCTGGGCTGGGGCAGTGAAGAGAACGTGGTTGTTTTGAAGACCCTAGGCCAGGACAGGCACAGTCAGTGTGTGAAGAGAAGGGAACTCCTTAGTCCGTGAGAAATTAGCCTTGGGTTGAATCCCACAGCCTGTCTGGATCAGTTTCATTTGTCATTCTCAGTTATGACTAATGCCCAAGCCGCAGTGGTGACGACTGAAATTGAGAACTCATTGTCTTATGAGGTCACCCTGCAGAGAAGCGGTGTCAGCTGAGAGGCTCGATAGAGAGCTGGAGAAAGGCTCCAGCTCTTATCATTGTAGTCCTTCCTTGGGTTACAAAATTCCAAAAATATCACGTCACTGGCAGTTTTGTTTGAAAAACCACATTTCTCATTGCTTTAGATATATAGGAGAGTTGGGATTATAAATATATAAATATGTTATATGTTAGTACACATACTGGTCTTTTGAAAGAGTCTCGCTATGTAACAATGGCTAGCCTGGAAATTGCTATATACACCAGACTGGCCTTGGACTCACATAGAACCGCCTGCCCCTGCCTCTCTAGTACCGGGATTAAAGGTGTGCACCACCATACTCAGCAGGTTCTCTTCTGCCATGTGAGTCCTGAGGATAGAACCCAGGATGTCAGGCTTGGTGGCAAGCACCTCTAACTACTGAGCCATCTCCCTGATTTCTTAAATGGATTAATGGATTTATTTGGGGAAACAGTCTCATGTATTTTAGGCTGACTTTAGAGCTGCTGTGTAGCTGAGGATGACCTTGATCTTCTAATTCTCCTGACTCCATCTCGAGTGCTGGGATTACAGGCGTACATGGTGGTGCTGATTTCTAAGGCACTGGGGTTGGAACCCAGGGCTTTGTGCATGATGGGTTAACACTTTACCACCTGAGCTCCACTCCCAGCCCTGAAGGGATGTTCACAGAATTACAAAACATCACCCAGTAACCCAATAGAAGAAGTAAAACATAAAAAAAGGAAAGTACAATTTATAGGGAAAAAAAATACAATAAACAAGTTAGTTGATCCAGGACCATATCCTAAGCATGTGTTTACTTAAATCCTAAAGAGCGACTATAGGTGTAGACCGCCAGTAAGCACTTTTCTTTACCAAACACTTACTCCCAAACAGTCTGAAGTGATCTGCACGATGGTATCAATGAACCTATGAGACTGATGGAAAAATTGATTTTCTTAAGTGCTGGAAACCCAGGCTGTCTGAAGGCATTGTAATCTCGGAGAATAAGTCATATCTTAGAAGCTGCTTGGGCACTAGAAATTGTTACAATACACTCTTGTTGGTATATCTGCTCCCAACAATCTTTAAACTGAAGAGGGGGGAGGGGGAATCAAATGAGGGCCAGTGAAACCATTCAGTAGGTAAAAGTGATTGCTGTCTAAAAAAAAAGACCCAAGTTCTGCCCCCAGGACCCACATGACAGGACAGAACTGACTCCCACATGTGCACTGATGTTTGCATGCACGCATATATACATATAAGTAAAAAAAAATAGGGGAAAAACTCAAAGCATTCTAGCGAAGAGCTTGAAAATGCAGTCACCCGGGAGGGCACCTGTGGTTATTAGAATGAACACGGCCCTGAGACACAACTGTTTTGAAGAAAGCATTGGCAGGTCTTTTGGTTTTAGTCAGGGCAGTGCCTTCTTTCCACTTACTGGCTCAAGAAATGAAAGCTGGCTGTGTTGTAGCAACCTGTGGGACTTCCCTTGATAAACAGATCTCCACCCCTGCTCCACAATCTAGAAGTGTTTGGCTATTACCTCACTGGTCCACACCTGGAGATCTGTCACACACTGACAAGTCCAAACAACCCCTCCTCCCTCTGTCCAACATTCTCATCCTAACACCCAAACACAGCAGTGTACGATTAAAAAGTGAGTTACCTCCACCAAGCAACTTTGTCCTATTCTTAGGCCCTCCTACCTATGAATTCCTGTCTTTAAAAATAAATTCCATTCTGGAGCTGGAGAGATGGCTCAGTGGTTAAGAACATTGGCTCCTCTTCCACAGGACTTGGGTTCAATTCTCAGCACCCGCATGGCAGCTCACAACTGCAATTCCTGTGACAAGTGATCCAATACCCTCACACAGAGACACATGCATCCTTTGCCGGATGGCGGAGGCACATGTCTTTTTGTTAATTTTTCCAGACAGGGTTTCTCTGTAGCTTTGGAGCCTGTCCTGGAACTTGCTCTGTAGATCATGCTGGCCTCAAACTCACAGAGATTCACCTGTCTCTGTGATTACAGATGTGTACCACCACCACCCAGCTGCCACATATCTTTTAATCCCAGCCCTCGGGAGGCAAGGGCTGGTGCATCTTTGAGTTTGAAGCTAGCCTGCTCTAGAGTTTGTTTCAGGACAACCAGGGCTATATAGAGAAACCCTGTCTTGAAAACCAAAAACAGTATCATTCTTTCCTGGAACTTCCGATGTAGACCAGGCTAGTCTCAAGTTCAGACATCTACCTGTTGCTGCTTCCTGATTTTGAGGGAAAAACAAAAACAAAAACAAAAAAAACCCAAAAATAACAACAACTACTACAACAAAAAACTGAAGACAGGCTCTCATCAGCTTAAGCTGTCCCAAACTTGCTAGAATGACAAGGCAGGATTGTGTGCCTTGTCATTTGGATCTACCCCACATTAATTTTATGTATGTTTTTCAAGGTGGCAAACACCTTAATCCACTGTGCCATCTTGCTGGCCCTTCTTGATCTTTCAGTGTGCCTTCAGTCTGTAATACCCTCCTTTCCTGTGCTTTATAAGCCAGTGTTTTTCTCTAGCCATACACATCTTTATGCTGGGACCCATCAATCGTGAAATTCCTTCAAACGAAAAGGGTGACATCTTGCATCCTTTTTTCTTCCCGAGACAGGTTCTTACTGTGTAGCTCAGGATTTTTCTCTTTTTTTTTTTTTTTTATAATTAAAAAAACATTTTATATGCATTGGTGTATTACCTGCATGTATGTCTATGTGAGGGTGTCAGATCCCCTGGAACTCGAATTATAGATGGTTGTGAACCTCCATGGGGTTGCTGGGAATTCATCCAGGGTCCTCTGGAAGAGCAGCCAGTGCTCTTAATCTGAGCCATCTCTATTTTTTTTTTTTTTGTTCTGTCAGCCAGCTCCCAAATAACCACACAGATACTTATTAATTATGAAAATTTGGCTGATAGCTTAGGCTTGTTTCTAAATAATTCTTATAGTTTAAATTAACCCATTTCTTTTAATCTGCATTCTTTTACATGGCTCATTACCTTTACTTTGTAATGCCCATGCTGCCTCCTATGCATCTTGCTGTCTATTCTGCGTCTCCACTCTTCTTGGTGGCCTCCATGTCCCCAAAATCCAGCCTAGCTATTGGCCATTCAGCTTTTTTTTTTGTTTTCAAGGTTTATTTATTATGTATAGTGTTCTGCCAGAAGTGAACACCACATTTCACTATAGATGGTTGTAAGCCACCATATGGCTGCTGGGAATTGAACTCAGGACCTCTGCAAGAGCAGTCAGTGCTCTTAACCCCTGAGTCATCTCTCCAGCCCAGCTGTTCAGCTTTTTATTAGCCCAATCTTCACAGTGTACAAAAAGATCATTCCATAACACAGGTTGGCCTATGACTTGCCTTCTTCCAGGCTGTCTCCAGGTGCTGTGATTACAAGCAGGAACCATCCCTCCAAGCTCATTACTTCCATCTATTTACTAAAAGTGTGCCCCGGTGGGTAGTTGTCAATTTTTTCTCTTCCTGTTACTGGGGAATCTAAACTAAGGCCTTATAACTTGTCAGGCAAACTCTCTACCACTCAGCTAAAATTCCACCCCTACTTGGAAAAAAAAAAAAAAAGAGGAGAGCCTGTTTTTTGAGAAGCCAATACTTTTGTGTAGAGCTTCTCACAGGGACACAAAGCAGGGGATTAAAAACCGAGATTCACTTTAATCCCAACATTCGGGAGGCAGAGGCAGGTGGATCTCTGACTTCGAGAACAGCCAGTTCTACAGAGCAAGTTCCAGGACAGGCTGCAAGCTCCAAAGCTACACAGAGAAACCCTGTCTCAAAAAACAAAGAACAAAAACAACCAAACCATATTCGGGGCTGGAGAGGTAGTTTGCAGTCCTGGGAGAGAATCCAGGTTTGGTTCCCAACACCCACATCAACTACCAACCAATTGGTAGCTGCATCCAATTCCCACTCCAGATGATCCAATGTCTTCTTTGGGGCTCCAAGGGCACCTGAACTCATACATACACATGTACATACAAAATTTTAAAAAATAAAAATAAAGAGCTTGGATACAGAGGGGAGAGATCTGAATTTATTTACAACGAAGTTGCTTTCCATCTACGTCTTTTAGACATTTACTTAAAAAAAAAAAAAAAAAAGACATTACCTACTCAATGGAGTGAAAATGGTATAATCGATACCTTAACAGGGTATTATAGGTTAGAAATAATTGCTGAACTATCTCAATATTCATTGGATACCAGTAATACAATAGTTAAAGGAACATTTAACTTTTTTTTGAGGAAGGATCTCATGTAGTTCAGGCTAATTGAACTTGCTATGTTACCAAGGCCAGTCCTGATCTTCTAGCCTCCCTCCCAAGTGCTAGGATTCTAGGCATAAGCCACGACACTGGCTAAACAGTTACTTCTGATTTAGAAACCAGCTAAGTCTGTAGTGGAAGACTGACAGTTCAAGAGCCATGTCCCTGGGGCTGGGGAAGCCGTGCAGTTGGCAGGGTGCTTGCCTAGCACACACACAAGGCTCTGGGTCAGTACCCCAGCAACTGGAAGCAGCGGCGCACACCTTTGATTAGGAAGTAGGAAGGCAGAGGCAGACCATCAGAAAGTACAATGTCATTCTCAGGCTGGCGAGCTGGCTCATCAGGTGAAGGTGCTTGACGGCAAGCTTGATATGACGGCAAGCTTGATGAAGACCCACAGTGTGGGAGGAGAACATGGACTCCCACACATTGTCTTCTTGCCTCCATATGCATGCTAAGGAAAGCCTCCCCAATAAATAAATGTTCTTTGAAAAAGAGCCATGTCATCTTGCCTGTAATGCCAGCAGAAAGGCAGTTAGTAGCAGGGAGATTGTGAATAAGGCCAGCCTGGGCTATACAGCAAGATCATACCTTAGTAGGGAGAAAAAAAAAAAAAAAAAAAAAAAAAGAGAGAGAACAGGAAAACACCCTTAATATTGACGAGACCCTTGTGTTCTGTCTCTCTGACCTCCTTCCTTGTGGTAGGGCTGCTAGAAAGGCTGAAGCTCTGGACCTCGGGTGAGGAAAAAAGCTCAAAGTCTTTAACATTTATTCATCATGGCCTCATTCACTTTTGCTTGTGATCATCCTTTCCTTTACAAACCAGCAAATTTGACTATTCAAGTTCTCAGAAATGTACACTACATCCAGAATGATTCTCTTTTTCACCCTCTGTTGGCCTGGAAGCAGGGGAACAATAGTGAGTGGTTATTCAATATCTTTGAATGTTCCCGAGCATGACCAAGCAGAGACTAACAGCACCCGTGGAGGTCCAGACCAGCACCAGCTTGCACAGTGGACAGTCACACTCAGATTGTGTCTAACTATTACCTTATGGCTTGACTGCACAATGTTATCTTGGACAAAGCCTAACTGACCCCACTTTTTTCCCAAAAGAATTAAACAACTTTGTCTCTGTATTATTATATGTAAGGCTGGGAGCCACTTACAGCAGCCAAGCATGCAGTTTTTCTTTGCAACCACATTATTTTTGTCCAAGTTTAAAAGAACAATTTAACTATGAGTCACATCTACCCAAAATCTTAGTTCATGTGTAAGAAAACTAATTTATTAAACCTCTGTACACAAAGGTGAGCACACCTTTATTGGACTTGAATTAAATTACAAAAAGTAAAAGTGTTATTAAAATTCATGCATGAAAATCTTACAAAAATACCCCAAGCAGGATAAAGCTGCTCATCCCTGATTTTTCTCATTTGGTTGTTGGAATTGAAATGTGAATTTAAAATTGTTAGCATTTCTTTTAAAAAGTGATATATTAAGCTTATATATACAGGATAATAGCAAAACGTAGAAAGGGAAAACAATTTACAAAAGACATTAAAAACAACAACAACAAAAAAACATCACTCCTAGATACTCACGATCCAAAAATAGTATAACTAAATTAACCATCTCTGAACCAGCTCATGTACACACCCCTTGGTTGTTGTCAGTGAGAATAAAACACCAAACTCACATGCCCAGTCTTTCATTTTGTGAAATAGGCTTGAGTTGAGATCACAATTAAACAGTGGGCAGATTCTAAAAGGTGGGAAGGACAAACAGGAGTGATTTCACCTGCCGTTTCAGTCTGTTAGAACAACGCAGAGCTACAGATCATGTAGCCAGCATTGAGGCAAGAGCTCACTCAGAAGCCTTTTTGTTTTTCTGCTGATTTCGGGGCGAATTCTTTAACAGGTTTCTTATCCTGAGGTACATTCCAGTAGATTCAGCCATGTTCTCAAATTCGAAGGGTGTTATTCCAGTGGCAAACTTGCTCATGTCAGGTACTGGGCTGTGAATTTTTGAGGCTGCTGAGGGCCGGGTGTCCAGATGAAGGAGCTTCTGGCTGCCTCCATTTCTCATGTCACAGTCTGACACATTGCCATTGTCAAGAAGAGCATCTTCAGGGTCCCCCTCTGCAGTGTCTTCTTCTTTCTGACAGAGCACTGCTGCCCCTGCGGCTGGGCTGGAGGGAGGCTCAGGCGCAGCTGTCTCTGCAGAAGTGGTTGGCCCCTGGGGCTCAGACAGCACTGGCTTTTCCAGGGTCTGCCCTTCTGGGACAGTGAGGTCAAATTCATTTGGGCAAGGGGAAGAGGCGACTGAATTCCCAGTTAAAGGTGTATCCACAGGAACATCTGAGTCGCTGTTGCCTCCCTCAGCCTGCTGGAGAGCTGCCCAGATCTGCCTCTGCTGCTCTTCCAGCTCCTCCAGTGTCAGGGCGTCCTCATCCATGGCTGCAGCTGTGGGTCGGGGCTGGGGTGAGTCACTGGGAGTCAGTGGTGGGGTGCCCTTAGGGAGTGGGGGAGTGAAGAGAGGTGGAGGTGTTCCCTGTGGCAGAGGAGGTGGTGTGCCAGGAGGCAATGGTGGTTGAAACTGAAAAGCTTTGTTGCTCTGAGAACCAGGTGGAAGCTCCACATCTGAAATGGGAAAGATCTTCAGATGAAGTCATAGAATTTCATGCCAATTCACTATTTAAACTTGGGGTACCTAGAGATAAAATGGCCCCAAATAACTGTTTTTGAGGGGGCAGAAAAGGGTTAGACATGGTGGTATATGCCATAAATGCCAGCACTCAGCCAGCATGGACTTAGTGGTTAAGAGATTGCTCCTACCGAGGAGCCAGGTTCAATTCCCAGTACCCAATTGCAACTGTCTGTGACTCCAAGATCTGACACCCTTACACAGAAATACATGCAGTCAAAACACCAATGCACATAAAATAAAAATAAATAAATAAATCATTCATTCATTCATTCAAACAAACAAACAAAAGATTTGTCTGGCTTGGTAGCACATGCCTGTAGTCCCAGCACCAGGGAGACAAAGGTAGGCGGATCTATGCAAGTTTGAGGCCAGCCTGATCTACAAAGTGAGTTCCAAGATAGCTAGGGTGACACAGAGAAATCCTGTCTTGAAAGTCCCCCCACTCCAAAAAGATTTATGTCCATTGAGGTATGGTGGCATATGCGTCTAATATTAGTGCTTGACAGGGTGAGACAGGCAGGATTACTACTGAATTTGAGGCCAGTTTGGCTACACTGGGAGACCCTCACCCCATCTGTCTCTCACACACAGACACACTCACACAGTCTCCAAACAAGAGTCAAGCATGGTGCTGCATGCCTATAATCCAAACATTTGTAAAGAGGAAGGAGATCAAGGCCAATCTGGGCTACATGGGACCCTGTTTCAAGACAAAAGACAAAAACCAACCATGGACCAATAAAATGATAAGAGTGCCAAGCCTAACGACCAGACTTCGATCCCTAGAATGCATCTGGTAGAAGGGACTAAAGCGAGGGTGCTGATGGCACATGTACACATATATAATAAAATAAACAAATGCTAAAAAATAAAGGGGGGGGGACACTGGGCAGCGGTGGTGCACACCTTTAATCCCAGCACTCGGGAGGCAGAGGCAGGTGGATCTCTGTGAGTTCAAGGCCAGCTTGGTACTCAGGGATACACAGAGAAACCCTGTCTTGAAAAAACAAACAAACAAAAACAAACAAACAAAAAAACTCATGGGGCCAGAGAGCCAGAGAGCCAGAGAGCCAGAGAACCAGCTAAGAAAACTGGATGCTCTCCCAGAAGAGCCAGGATCAATTTCCAGTACCCACACAGTGGCTCACAATTACCTGTAACTCCAGTTCTCGGGTGTGTGACACCTCTTCCAGCCTTAGTGGACACCAGGCATATGCATGATGCCAGATATTCATGAAAGCAAAACACTCATACACATAAAATAAAAAAATGTGTGTCTTGTTTGTTTGCAACCCAGAGTATACCTGTGGAGGTCAAAATAGCTTTTTTCCCATCATGTGGATCTCAGGAACAAACTCAAGTCATTAGGCTTGGCAGCAAGTCTTTACTCACTAAGCCATCTCACCAGCAGCCCTCTCCATTAAAAAAAAAAAAGGCTCAGGTAGTGGTGGCACACACCTTTAGTCCTAAGAATCGGAAGGGAGGCAGGAGCAGGTGGATCTCTGAAACTTCAAGGCCACAGATCAAGTTCCAGGACAACCAAGGCTGTGTACAGAGAAACCCTATCTTGAAAAACAAAAAAACAAAACAAAAAAATGAAGGATCTCATTATATAGGCCTGGCTGACCTAGAACTTGCTATGTAGACCATGCTGACCTTGTGAGGACCTCTTCTTTTAAGATTTATTATTTATTTTGTATATAGTATCCTATCTGCCAAATTTCATTCTTGAGGGTTATGAGCCACCATGTAGTTGCTGGGAATTGCACTCAGGAACCTCTGGAAGAGCTGACAGAGCTCATAACGGAGCCATCTCTCCAGCCAGCCCTTGCTAATGTTGCTTAGATGCTAGGATTATATGCTTTGGAGCCTGTCCTGGAACTAGCTCTGTAGATCAGGCTGGACTTATCTCACAGAGATCCACCTGACTCTGCCTCCCAAATGCTGGGATTAAAAGGCGGGTACCAGCAATGCCCAGCTCAAATTTTCATGGGTCTTTAGGAAAGGTTGTTAATGTTTTGTTCCCTATTAACTCTATGACCTTGTTTAAAAAATTAGACCAGAGAGCCAGGAATGGTGGATCATTCCTGTGATCCCAGGACTTGGAAGGCTAATGTATAAGGATGGGGGGAACTTTAAGATCAGCTTAGGCTACCTATATAAGCCTAAAGCTAGTCTGGGCTCCTATCTCCAAAAACAACCAACCCCAAATTAAAAGAAAAGAAAAGAAAAAAGGAAAAAGAAAAAGGGGGCGGGGAGGGTTGAGACTGGAAGCTGAAGTAAGGCTGCAAAAGCTAGAAGCCCAGGATTTGACACCTCCTGGCATAGTACTCAGGACTCTGTGCTGATACAATATAAAATGATGTGGCAGCTGATATGAGATTTCCTTCTGTATGCTATAAATATGTGTTGCTTTTATTTGGTTGAGGAATAAGTTGCTTTGGCCTATGGCAGGGCAGAATATAGCTAGGCGGGAAATCCAAGCAGAGATAGAGGGAGATAGAAGGCCGCTGCTGGAGGAATAAGATCCCAGATCATTACCAGGAAAGCCATGACCACGTGGCAATAAACAAATTAGTAGAAATGGGTTAATTTAAATTAAGAGCTAGAGTAATAAGCCTGGTTCATCAGCCAAACAACTATAGTTAATATTAAGCCTGTGAGGAATAAGCAGCTTTGGGACTGGTGGGCAGAACAGAAAAGGTTCATTAAAGACAGCTTAACTGGTTTGTCTTTTGGGGTCAGGATCTTACAATGTAGCCCAGGCTAGACTTGAACCCACAGTCTTCCTGCCTGTTTCCCAAGTATCAGGCCTATAGGACACCAAGCTAACAGATTATGAATTTTTGTAAAGTAATTAATTTTGGACTTCAATTCCTTTGAACTTTAAGAGAATTCAGTCTATAATCTTTAAATTCTCCCTGGGAATTTAAAAATGAGGAGAGTTCACATTCAAGTTTGGAATAAAGTACATACACTATTTGTACCTCACTTAAAGGTTTTTTTCCTTCAATGTTGGCATTTAAACCCAGAGCCTCACACACACTAAGCATTCACACTCCCAGTTCTACTGCTGGGCCAATGACCACAGTATTTTTTTTTTTTTTTTTTTAATGCTTTTTCTTGTAATGTTGCCATTTTACCTCATTTCAGAACACCTTGTTATACAGGACAAAACTAGACACGTCTACTTTGGAGTGGAAAACAATTTTTAGCCTTGGGCCCACAATAGCCCTGGAGTTTATCTAATTAACCTTGAATGAGGCAATGGGCAGTGGTTGGGGCTGGGTCAGAAGAGCTACTAAAGGGGGAAACTGGATTTTCTTGTCAGAATCACTGTGATCCTGGTTAAGCACAGGCTCCATGGAAGGCATGGAGGAATGCAATGAGGAAAGGACAAGAGTGTGTCAGAGGCAAGGATTTGATCCGTTTTGAGTTCTGAGGGGTACAGATCCCCTGGGAGATAACTAACCTACAGGACCAAATGCCTACAAAGGTAACTGCCCCGTGGCTCAACTCTTCCTGAAGCTGAGGCTGCTGGAGGTGTGTTTGAACTATTGTTGCTTGTTCCAGAGTGATGTCCCATTATAGTGGCGGACTAGCTGTGGCACTATAGGTGCTGACCAGGCCAAATGCAGGGAAATGGCTAGCTGGTCCCTCTGCTTCTTACACCAAGTGTGGCCTCCAATGCAGGTTTTACCTGCAACAATGACAATGCTCTGATAGCTAAGGGTTAGGGAGCTAAGGATGGTAGAGCTTTGCCCTCCTTACAGACCCAGGAACATATAGACTGACCTTGTCTTTTTAAGAAATCAATCCACAGAAACGTACCTGAGTCAAGCTCCATGTCAGCTGGGGAGGCTGAGCTGCCTTCCTTCCTCTGCTTCTTTGGACTATTAGGGCTGGACTGACATGAAGACCGCTTGCCACTAGACTTCATGCTCGGCTAACAAAGTAATCAATAGGAACATAAGTTACACAGGGCAGACAGAGAAACTCTAACCCATACCTAAACCAATCTGGACCCAATCAATTGCTGAATGGGCTCCCTTCAACAGCCTCTTGATTAGTCAGGTATCAGTAAGATACTAATAAGCCATAAAATCTCATGGCCACAAACATTTACCAACTATACACCCTGAAAATCTATGTACTGAGGCTAGGAATGTAGTTCAGTGGTGGAGTGTTTGCCCAGCACATCTGAGTTCAATTTCCAGCATCATACACATGCACACACAAATCTATTTACCGACTGGATATTAGAAGTAAGGTAACTGGCAAACACATCCTTCTGTTGACATGCCTGTATTGGTATGGAACCAAACATTCTCCATTCCTAATGTGGAAAAACAGGATAAATGGATTTGGAAAACATCATCTTTTTGAGATTTTACACCTAGCATTCAAGACAATGAGGCTAAGGATCACTGCAAATCCTAGGCCAGATTGGGCACACAGTGACTTCAAGGTTTTTCTAGATTACAACGAGACCCCATCTCAACATTTCCTACCAAAAGCCCTAAAACAGAAATGTCATAATGAAACACATTACTCTGTATGCAAACTAGAAAATAATAATAAAAACCATAAAACTAGACTAGACTAGATGGCACAATCTTGGCTACCAAGACATGGAAGAAGGAGGAACATCAGAGTCATAATAAAACACCTCAAACAAGCCAGGTGGTGGTGGTGGTGCACACCTTTAACCCTAGTGCTCAGGAGGCAGAGGCAGGTGGATCTCTGTGAATTTGAGGCCAGCCAGGTTACAGAGTGACTTCCAGGACGGTCAGGGCTATACAGAGAAACACTGTCTCACAGATCTACCTTCCTCTACCTGTCAAAATGGAATTAAAGTCATGCCACTGTATACCACCACACTGCAGAAGTCCTATTCTGAGACTCAGACTCCAGTCAAACTTGCTGCAATTGATTTTTGTTCCTTTGCTTAGGATAATGTCAGAAAATGCCATTAACTTTGAGAAGTACAGTTTTACACCTAATATTCTAATTAACAAGAGGAAGCAAAGTTGGGATGTAGCTCATTGCCAGTGTGGTACTAGTACATAAGTGGTTATGAGATTAATTTCTAGATCTAGTACTGAAAAGAGTAAGTTAAAAAGCTCCATTTAGACCAGGAGGTGGTGGCAAACACTTTTAATCCTAGCCTCCAGAAGGAGGCAGAGGCAGGAGGATCTCTGTGAGTTCAAGGCTAGCCTGGCCTACAAAGTGAGTTCCAGATTGGCCAGGGCCAAAACAAAAACAGAAACAAAACCAAAACCAGCTCCATATGGGATCTGGGAGACTCAGTGTATAAAGAGCTGCAGCACAAGCCTGAGAGTTGAGTTTGGCTCCCCAGAACCTACATCAGAGCTGGATGCATGCACACTTGTAATCCTAGTATCTGGGAATACAGGCAGCACCATCAAGGCCAGCCTGCAACTCCATACCTGTCTAATAAATGGAATGTGAAAACATGTCAGTAAAAACTCACTTCACGTTGCCTCCACTTCTCAAGTGCTATGACCACAAATGTGCACCACCATATCTAGCTATGAATTCACTCACTTCTTAAGTAACAAACTGCTGCATATATTAAATTTTAAAAAGTCTTTAATATAACTATCACATTTTAGAAGAAAAAATTTAAAATGTATACTTACATCTGGAATACCTCTGGGAGTAGATATATTAAAACCTGGATAGTTTACCAATTTTGAGAGGTCATAAGTGACATTTTTATTCTGTATTTCTCCAGTTTCTGTTTCTCCATCAGTGTCATCTATTAGAGACCAGAGAAAATATTAACAAGGCTAGACACTAAACATGCCCTCACCCCCTCCCAATCAAACCACACAAGGAAAGTGTTGAGATACTGTATCAGAAGTAGTCTAGGAATGCCTATCATTTTCCTGAACCATCATGACTCTCAAATAGGCTCTGAGCATGGAAACCTGTGATCCCAATGTTTAGGAGGTTGAGGCAGGAGTTCAAGGCCAACCTTTACTCACAGCAAGTTCCAGCAGCCTGGGATATAGATTCTGTCTCAAAAAACAAAAAAGGATTTAGCCAGGCAGTGGTGGCTCATTTTTAATCCCAGCACTTAGAAGGCAAAAACAGGTAAGCTGGAGGCCATCTCAGTGTATGGAACGAGTTCCAGGACAGACAGGGCTACACAGAGAAACCCTGTCTTGAAAACCCCAAAACAAAACAAAGCAAAACAAAAAAACAGATCCTGTTTCTGAAAAAAAAAAAAAAAAAAAAAATTCTTTTTTTTTGTTGTTGCTTTGGAGGCTGTCCTGGAACTAGCTCTTGTAGACCAGACTGGTCTTGAACTCACAGAGATCTGCATGCCTCTGCCTCCTGAGTGCTGTGAGTAAAGGTGTGCACCACCACTGCCTGGCTTAACTGAAAATTACTGTTGTGTATGTGTAGGATGTGGGTGTGTGGGTATACCACCACATGTATTCGGAGGTCAAAGAACAACTCTGTAAGGCAATTCTTTCCTTCCTAGATGCTAAGCTTGCATAGCAAGCACCTTTACCCACTGAGCCATCTCCCTAGCCCTGATACTATTTTTTCTTTTCATCATCATCTTCTATTTTGGTTTCTCAAGACAGGGCTTCTCTGTGTTAATAGCTCTGGCTGTCCTGGAACTCACAGAAACCTAACTCCTTAGTGATGGGATTAAAGGCATGTGCCACCATGCCTGGCCCTTCTTTTTTAAAGTCAGGGTCTTGCTATGCAGCTCAGGTAAGCTGGCCTCAAACTATCAATCCTCCTGCCTTAATCTCCTAAGTGCTAGGATAACAAATGTACACCACCATATCCAGCTAAACCATCTGATAATTCTGTATGCTCACTGAAGCTTTAGTTCCTTCTTTGTAAGACAGGAAATGACATCATGATGTTTTTAGCTACCCTAGCACATATTCAACAGGCCTGGTATCCCTGTCACTTCATTTGGTAGGGTTTTGCTAAGTAGACCAAGCTGGCTTCAAACTCACTGACTGCCTGCTTCTCCCTCCCAAATGCTACCTTAAAGACTTGGATAATAATCTTAATTAAAAAGGGGGAGATGGGGGGACGCATAAACTGATTTCTTCATCTAACATACTGTACCATTTCCATCATAGAGTGCGAGCCCTGAATTCTCCAGTTCAGCCTCCTTGAGCCAGCCTGGAGGGTAGCCCAACTGGCGCATTCGGTAGATGAAAGGGGGAAGACTCTTGTCCGTCACACCCAGTGCATCCTGAAGTTCCTCACTAAGTAAAAATAAAGGAGAGGAAAGGTGATGAATTCAGATTTGTATGAAAACACTATTTTGGCCATCTTCTTTTCTTTTTGGTTGAATCAAGGTTTCTCTGTGGCTTTGGAGGCTGTCCTGGAACTTGCTCTTGTAGACCAGGCTGGTCTCAAACTCACAGAGGTCCGCTTGCCTCTGCCTCCTGAGTTCTGGGATAAAAGTTCTGGCATCTTTCTTTTTTTTCAAGCATTATTATCACCATCATTTTTTATGTGTATAAGTGTTTATGCTTATATGTATGCCTGTACAACATGTGTGCACTTGGTGCCCATGGAGGGCAGAAGACACCATCAGATCCCTGGGAACTGGATGTAGAGATGGTCTGAGCCATCCTGTGGGTGCCAGGAATTGAATGTGGATCATCTGGAAGAACAGTCAGGACTCTTAACTTCCAAGCCCATATTTTCTTAAGATAGGGCTCTTACTCTGTAGCCCAGGCTCACTTAGAACTTATGAAAATTGTCCTGCTTCAGCCACCCAAATCCTGGGATCATAGGCATTAGCCACCATGCCTCGCCCCTTATTTCATAGCATAAAGTATTATATCTTCCAAGCACATAGTAAGCCTTTGGTAGTGGATTTGAATGAATGGACACATTCTGTGCGGAAGTGCTATATAGCATGCTTACAATTTTTTCCCCCCTTCAAGACAGGGTTTTTCTGTGTGTAGCTTTGGTTGCACTGGAAATTACTCTGTAGACCAAGCTGGCCTCAAACTCAAGAGATCTCCCTCCATCTGCCTTAAGTGCTGGGATTAAACCTGGCTTGCCTGGTTCACATTTACATTCTTATAATTCCCAGAAGAGACAGAGAATGTTCTAAATACTAAGAAAATAAAAAATGACACCCCATGGTAAAACCACAATGGTACCTAATAACTCCTGGCTTGAATCGTCCAAATCTCTCTTCTACTTCTTCTGCATGGTATCGCTGCTGAAAACTCTGAGTGTTTGCCTCACCACAGGCATCCATATACTCTTTTCTCTTTTCACTTATTCGAGCAGCATTCCGAGGCTAAATCATAATCATGGTTGAAAAGAATGGTATCAAGTGATTTAGAAATATCTCAGAAATTTACCGATACTACTCACTTTTTAAAATGTAAAGCATAGACTGCTCTAGTTTTAATGGAGAGTATATGCATAAAAGCAGGCAGACATTTTTGAAAATCAAACAAGAACAGTCATTTTAACTGTTTATTATTTTAGTGTTATCAGAACCTAAAATTAACTTTTTCAAACAAACTGTCTACAGAATATCATTATTTTCTTTAAAATATTCAATGTCCTAAGCATTGAATCTGAAAAGATTTAAAGTATCAATGAGTGCAGCACAGGAAGTTCATGCACATTACCCACAGCCACACATGCACAAAACATCCACCAGCTCTTGTTCAAAAACACTCTGCTTATGGGAGAGATTTACCATTGGGCACTCCTTCATCTGATGCTCTTCAGACCCACAATTGAAACAGTGAGGTTTTGGCCTATTAGATCAGAACACAAAACAAAACAGAGATACAAAGATTTTCATAATGTAAGTGACAACAGAAAAGCAAATCAATACATTTTAGATGCCATCGGAGTGCCAAGAGCCAGTAGAAGGCGAGGAGGTGCACTGTATCTGCAATTGTTGAGCACAGCAATATGTCTTATACTCAGTTACATAAAAAGCACTATGCAGTCTTTTAACCCAAGCTAGCCTATTCCAGATTGGTATGTTACCTCTCAACTTTTTTTCAGTGGTCAATAACAGAAGAACCAAAGCACACAGAGCATCAGGTTTCCTTCAGGTAACAGGGAAAAAGTTCTAAGACAGTAATCACACTGACAGTAATAATGGCTTCTTTCCACCCTCCCAGGCACTGGGCCTGAATTCCAAAAAACGGATGGTCAATTTAAACATTTAATACATATCTCCTGATATCAGGATTCTAGTTCAATGTGTAATTTATATCAAATGAAAGACAAAGAACATTAACTTTTAAGAGTTGACAAAGAGTTTATGGTTCTGGTATTGGAAAACAAAGAGTAAACAAAACACCCCACACAAACCTTTTTGCCTTTACTTGCATTTCTTGCCCTTCTAGAGAAACAATGTGGCTGAAGACTTGCTGGTACCTTTAGTGAATTTTATTAAGGAACAGTTATCATAGTCTGCAAAATTTGGTAAGCTTTTTTTTTTTTTTTTTTTTAAGGTGAACTTAGTGGCAAGATGCATAAAGATCTTCATTCACTATGTAGGATACTTGGGTATTTCCCATCCTTCCGTAAGCTGAGGGTTTTCATTTAGTAGCGGTTGCCCCAATTTATCAAGGCAAAAATTAGTAAAATACAGGACACTTCCTACAACCTGCAGAAAACAAGTCAAAAAATATCGCTATTTAAGCAGAAAAAAAAAAAGACATTAAATAATGTAAGTCTATGATAATGAAAGTTTAAGATTACCCATTAACAGTTTGACTCTGGACGAAGCTATGAGAAATAAAGTCCTAAATGGGAGCTGGACCCTGGTGCGCAAATAAAGCCACACCTGAGCTTTCACCAGTAGTCAGTACTACAGACCATTCTGTCTCACCCAAAGATGCACTCTCACTGGCCTTCAATACCTCAGTGTTTGCAGCAAGACTGTCACAGGCTGCATTTATTGTTTCTAGTTCTTTGGTTCCCATTTACTTTGTCTTCTACTGAGTTTTTGCAGCCATTTCTTACAGACAGGTTAAAAACACAGTACAATGAATATTCATGCACCCCATACCTAGACTGAATAAATCAGGTCTGAAACATTTCTGTGCATGACTCTCATAAAGTACACACGCACACATACACCTCACTCTTTGCTTAACCATTTAAATCAGTTGTAGACAGAGTAACACTTACCCTTAAATGCTTCAATATGAACAAACCAATAGTAACTCCCTAGTATCACCTATGTCAACTCTACATTTGAGTTTCTCTACTTCCAAAATGCTTCATACAGTTTGTTTGTTTGTTTATTTATTTATTTGCCTCTAAGCCAGGATATATGAAGATTTATATGCTGTATTTAAATTTTCTCTAGAACATGCCCCTCCCTCCAGTTCTTAAATGACACCACCAATTTTTCTAGAACACCTCCAGTAATGCTGCATTCCTATCACTAGCTTGACAAAGGAGATAAGAACTTCTTATCCTTGCCTTGTCCTTTGGGCAACTGTCAATCTTCATCTCTCAACCTATCAGCAAGTAATGACAAAGCTGATCCTTTCTTCCTTCCCTCCACAAACACCTTCCGTCCTTGAAAGGCTTTCAGGACGCCACTCAGTTCTGCTTACAGATGAGATGAAACCTATTTTTGCCCCAGGTCCCTCTCATCTCCCCATACTGCTCATTGGTCCTTAGACATCTTTTTCCACTCTCACTATGCTGATGACTTCCTCCCCAGACCCAAAGCACTCCTTAGCTCCAGTTTTGGATAATCAAATGCCAACATGACACCTCTTTCTAGACATGTAGGGTACCTCAAACTCACCTATATAAAATGGTACTGGAAGTCGGGTAAGGTGACACCTGTCTGCAATCCCAGAACTTGGGAGGCTGAGACAGGAGGACCTCAGTTCGAGGCCAGCTTGGGACACACAGCAAGACTGTCTTAAAAACAAAAACAAAACAACAAAAAACCCCAAATAAATAATTTAAAAAAAGGCAACTAATTCCCAGCTCCCTCCAAAACTGCTCCTCCTCCATACTTTGAACTTCCCTTGGGCAAGGCCTGAGTTCTTCTGACTATTCTTTCAGGAGCTCTCTCATTCTACATCTAACTCATAAACACATCTGATTGGTTTTACTGCCAAATATATCCATGTTTCAGCACGCATCACCATAACAACCACGGGGGTCTTAGTTATGCTTTTCCTTGCATTAGGTTAACACAGCAGCTTTCTAACTGGCTGTAGACCTTATGTACACCAGGGACCAACCGCTTTCCACAAAGAACATGGTAATTTCAATTAAGATGCAGCACATCACATTTTTACTTATGATCCTTAAATGGTTTCTTAGACTATAATCTGAAGTCTGTTATGGCCTATAAAGTAATGTAAGGATGTAGATCATTTGGTCTGTCCCCTGACAGTCTCAGCTTTCCACATGTTTCCTTTTTAATAAAATGGCAAGAATATTATCTCCATGTGTATCACCCATAAACAGCTCCCAAGTGACATACCAGTACTTGCTGCACAGAAAGCAATTTGAATACTGGCTGCTGGTATTTACTTCCCTTTCCTATTTGTTGAGCCCTCTTCATTCAGAACTCAGCCTCAAATTCTCCTTCAATTCAACCAGATATTGGGACACACAGACAGGCACCAACAACTCACTGTATAAACCACCTATCCCCATGTATTGTATCACTCCTCTCCCTGCCATCTCCCAACTGAATTTGGGGCCTTCTACATGGTAGGCAAGTTAAGTGCTCTACCACTGAACTGAAGCCCCAGCCATTTCTTTACTTATTTTGAGGTGAAATTACACTAAGCTACATGGCTGCCCATGAATCAGTCTCCTCCACACACACCTATGTAATACTGGGGAACTGAACTCAAAGACTCATATGCTAGGCAAGGACATAACCCCCTGCACCCCAACCTTACTTTTGTTAGGAATTTAACCTTCTCCTACTCAACTGCTCCTAAGACCAGAGCTGGCCTAGACCCTTCTTTTCATTGCTGTCTCTGAAGCCTCTCGGCTCCAGGCAGAGCAGCAGCACTCAATAAACACCACTACTGTTTAAAGAACTAAAGCAATAACTATAAAACTCTCATTCTAGACAAGCATTTCTTTAATTCCACAGCCTTTGCGTTGAAAGAAAAATGGAATTTACCTGACAGAATTCAGAAATCCTTCTTTAGGCTAAACGTGGCTAACAGCTATAAACTCAGCACTTCAAAGGCTGAGGCAGGAGAAGTGCTGAGTTTGAGGATAGCCTGGACTACAGAGTGAGCCCTTGACTCACAAAACAAAAATGTGCTGGTGAGATGGCTCAAATACCAAGCCTGACAACTGGAGTTCCATATTCAGGACCCATACGGTGGAAGGATAAGAACCAACTCCAGAAAACAGTCCTTGGACTTCCACACACATGCCACAGCACATGCATATATGCATTCACACATACAAATACATACTTTTAATTTAGAAATTAAAAAACCAAACCATAAACAAACAAACAAGAAAACAGAGAACTTGAAAATATTCTTGATAGGATCAGGTGGTAGTTAGTGGCACACGTCTTTAATCCCAGCACTCAAGAGGCAGAGAAAGATGATCTCTGTGAGTTCAAGGCCACCCTGGTCTACAGAGTGAAGCCTGTCTCAAAAATATCTCCAGGCAATTAATAACACCACCACCACCACCACCACCACCACCACCACCACCACCACCACCACCACCACCACCACCACCCAGTGACTCACACACACTAGGTAAGCACACTGCCACTAAGCTACATGCCCAACTGAGCCTTTTTCCTTTTCCTTTCTGCCTTTGCTTCCTGGATAGTAAGAGTACAATAGTGAGCCATCAAGGTCATACTCTGTGTTAGTTCTCAACACTAACCTGAAATGTACCTCTTATACTCAATTCCATCACTAATTCTGTTCTGCCAGGGATGCTATGAAGCATGATATATAACAACTACTATTGAATTTGCTGAGATGCAACATTCCTTTCAAGTTTTTCCATAAGGCTTGCAGCTCTTCATCATCTCAGCAGCTCCAAGTCTTTAAATTGGGGTATAAATTATCAGGGGGCATATCCTATAAGCATGAAAACCAGCCATCCTTTGAGAGCATGCTATAAAAATGGTTTGATACCAATGAATGAATCCTGCAAAAGTACTGGAAGGCCTAAATACAGTTCTCCCTATGCTTTTACCCACAATTAACATTTTAAATTACAAACAAATTAAATTACAAATTAAATTTAAATTACAAACACGCCATGTTGTATCTGCTACTACTCTCAGCTTCATCTGTATGTAAGTTTTACAAGTCTGCGTTCTACTTTAGTCAGTATTTTCAAGATAAACATGAGAGGCTGGTCAGGACCATCACAAACTCATGCAAGTAAAGTATACTGTGTCCTTCCAACAGAGTGCAACAATCACTAAAGAGCAGATGATATTCAGAGGATGACAACTAAACTACTGCATGTGACTATGCCACCTATCATTAAGTCACCCAACTGATAAAACACAAGACTCCATATCTGCAAAATCCAAAATGAAGACTATGGTGAACTTACACTGAAAGCTTCCTTGTTGTTTTTAACGGCACACGATTCTTCCACTTTATGGTCCTCTTCCAACATAACACTGGATGGCTAAGACCAAATAACACACATTACAAAGAGTCACACAGGAACACCTTGGTTTTGATTACTTAGTGGTGTTTTACTTGCATGTATGCTTGTGTGAGACTGTGGGATTCCCTGGAACTAGAGTTATAGACAGTTGTGAGCTGTCATGTGGGTGCTGGGAATTGAACCCAGGTCCTCTGGAAAAGAGCTACTGCTCTTACCCATTGGAGTCATTTCTCCAACCAGAGGAATAACTTTTGACTTTCAAACTTCAGGAACCTCAACACCCTTCTTTCAATATACATAATATACATAAATAAGACACCTTATCATAATTAGGATGAGTTTAGAAGCTAAGGCAGGATTAGTTACAAATTATCCAGTGCTTCAAACAGTAAGGCAGGCTTCAGAAACTGTCTTGAAAAAAACAAAAAAAAACCCAACCCCCCAAATTGTCAGTAAATATTGATGATAATGTCACAGACCTCAAACAATTTATGAAATTCTGAAGTGTTCACTGAACCAAAATTAACATTTTCACAGCTTCAGATTTCCTTTTCTTTTTCTTGTTTTATAGCCCTGGCTGTCCTGGAACTCACTTTGTAGACCAGGCTAGCTTTGAACTCACAGAGATCTGCCTGCCTCTGCTTCCCAAATGCTGGGATTAAAGACGTGTGCCATCACCGCCTGGCTTTAGATTTCCCTTAAAAAAACTATTAGTTTTGTTTTCATAAATCTGTTGGCATATTATAAAATCCACTTTTCACTGCTTCTAGGCCTTTTGGCTAAGATCAAGTATAATTAGGTAAATATCTTTTAAAGAAAGACAGAAAGAAACAAAATATTTAGTGTGTGTGCTGTTTGTGTGCGAGGCTGTCTGTGCACACCCATGCAGAAGCCATAGCAGGACACAGCACATACCAGTCCTCCTCTGCTGTCCCCTACCATAGCTCCTTGGCATAGGATCTCTCACTGAACTGGAGACTAGTTATTTGGCCAGGCTTGCCAGCCAGTGAGCTGTTGGGATCTATCTGTTTCTGCTCTTCAAATGCTCTTCACACACAAGAAGTGAAGTATCACTGATTCAAACTCAGGTTCTCACACTCGAACAGCAAGCACTCTGACTCACCTTCTTGGCTCATCTTTTAAAAATTTCAGATAAATAAATCTGTCCTTCAATCAAGTCATTTGCCCAAGTTGGGAAATGGGAAGGACACCTTTAATTTTGGGCATAACCATACATCTATTCTGAGCAAAGATGAAGGCAAGCCAACTGGAGGTGAAGGAGGAACATTCAAAGGACAGGCAGGTGTCCAGGTTGGTCAGATTTTGGAGCAGGAAGTCAGTGACAGGATACAAAGTCTGCATACAATCTTCACCATTTTGGTTTTGAGTCAAGAAAATTTCTAGTGTAACAGCAGTTGGCAGCAAAAAACATAACCACTTAGCATCAAGCCACAAGTTTAAAATACCTGGGGTAAAAGGCTGAAGGAAGTCCTTTCCACATCATTTTTTTGCTGTTCCTCAAATCGTTTTACTAAATTTGATACAAACTCCTCTATTTCTTGGTGGTACTGCCTGTAGGAGGATAAGATGAGATGGTTAGAACTTGGACAGAGTGAGGCATTAGCAAGATGAAGCTCTCTGCAGTGGTTTAAGAAGGCCCAATTTTATTTTTGTTTTTCATAGTTGTTATATTAGGGGCTTTGTAACTCAGAATAATACTTCTTAGAAACTCTATGTATTGTTGCAGCATTAACAGCTCGATTCTGATCATCTATGGGTGTCTGGCACTGAACCTCAGTCAAACAGTTGGGAGAATAAATTATAAATTTCATATACTTAATCTTTAATAGATGTTACATGCATATGGCTCAAAACCCAAAAGAAAAGCCTGGTGTATGCCTGTAGTTCCAGCATTTGCCAAGTGGGCAGAGGTGGGAAGACAGCTGCAAATCTCACGCCAGCCAGGGCTACAAAGAGAAGTCACTGTCCCAGAAAACAAAAAACAAACAAAACCCACCAAAAGAGTTACATAATGAAAAGCGTCTTCCTACTTTCTCCTCATTATTTCTATAACATAGGGACATCCAACATGTTCAGTACTTTCCATATCTTCCTTCCAGACTTTCAATGCACATTTAAGAAAAAGCCTATTTCACATGAAAATTAGAAAAGGTATAACCAGTCGGGCCATGGTGTAGAACACCTTTAATCCCAGCACTCAGGAGGCAGAGGCAGGTGGATCTCTGTGAGTTCCAAGCCAACCTGGTCTATAGAGTGAGTTTCAGGACAGGCTACACAGAAACCCTGTCTCGAAAAACAAAAACAAAACAAAAAGAAAGAAAAGTGTCTACTTTGTCTAGCCATCCAGGTACAGGTCAAGAACTATACTGATAAATATGCAGGAGTGATCCCTTCAGGTGTCAAAGAAGCCCAGGTTTTGCTATGCTGGAACAAGGTAGCCAGGGACCTCAGACAGACTTGACCTTTTATGTCTTTTCTAGCTCTAGCAGCTAAGATTCTGCATGCAGAATAATGGACGGCACTGGAGTTAAACCATTAAAAGCTAGAATAGATTAATACCTTTCTAATCTAGGGACCACAGTATTTAAGCCCAGGTGTGCCCATCATCTTGATTCGACCTGCTGCCACACTCATGATCCAAGCTATTCCTAGCTCCCACTATTTTGGGTTCCATTCTTGGACTAAAGCAGGTGATGGGCCTGGACCAGAGTTCTTTATCTTCTTGTCCATAGCTAATACATAAGACAATAATAGTGTCTCAGGAGGGGCAAGCCACTGTGGGAGTACACTGAGCCCTGCAATCAGCATGCCAGAAGGCTTGCAGTAAAGTTCTGCTACTGCCCAAAAATAACCATGTGGGTAGGCTTCAAAGACAGCCAATGTGGAAAACTGTTATCCACACAGGAGAGTGGAACAGCTAACATTATTATTATAATGGTGGTATTTTTTATTTTTATTTATATTTATTTTTTTGATTTTTTCAAAACAAGTGTTTCTCTGTATTGCTTTAGAGTCTGTAGACCAGGCTGGCCTCGAACTCACAGTGCCGGGATTAAAGGCATGTGCCACCAACACCAGGCCAGGTAATGGCATTTTTATGAGATGTACTTCCTGGGCTCTCACAGATCCCAGTTAGGGACCTGAAAGGTATTCATTATTAGCACAGTGTTTTCCAGTGAGAAAACAAACAGATACTGAGAGCTGTGCCAATTCACAGATGTAGGAGTCCAGACTCAAATTCATGCCCATGACTCCCATACTTTTACTCAAAACCATGATCACTCATACTTTAACCCTGAAACAATTAAATAACAAAGATGAGGGCCCTTGAGATGGCCTAGCAGGTAAAGGTGCCTGCAGCCAAGCTTGACTCCTTGAGTTCAAGCCCCTGCACCCACATGGGGAAGGAAAAAACTGACTTCTCTATAAATTGTCCTTTGGCCACTACATACCTGTTATTAGTATTCAGGAACCTGAACCTGCCTACCCTTGGGGCTCTGACAGGATACATCCTCAGCTGCAGCCAACTAAGAGCACCACTCGTGCACATTCACTGTGTTCCCTTTTAAAAGGGCCCTGCCCTCTCCCTCCCCTCCCCATTCCAGCCCCACTCTTTCCTCCCCCCTCACCCCCCCTCCCACTGCTTTGTTCTCTTCTGCTGTTCCTGTTCCTAGAGGCTGGTCTCCCTTCTTCCCTTTCTCCATTCTTTTCCCTTAAAAAAAAAAAAAAAAAAAAAAACCCTTCCATGTTAGCTTGTCCCGTGGTGCCCTTTTCTCTCACACCATTTTTAAAACTACAACACCTGCACCATGACACATTCTTATCCACACACATAAAAACACACAATAAACTTTGATAAAAAAGAATAAAGATACAAATGCAAAGAGTAATTTACAGAATCCAGTTAACACATAAACACATATGTAAAACAGAAAACGACTTACTTTGAAATAGCATTGTTCATAAATAGAATTTGTAATAAGGGTCCATCTATTTTAGTATTGCTCACCAGTATGCCACTGAAACAAAAGTTAAACATATTCTTAGAAGACATTAAAGTACATACACAGCACTTATAAGTACATGAGTTTTGTGATCACAGTCATTCTTTGCTGAGACAAGGTCTCCTTAGTCGCCTTTACTTGCCTCATGCTTGGGATGCTTCTATTTCAGCCTCCTCAGTTTTGGGACGGACCACAGGTGCATAATGCCACACCCAGCTAACTTTTCTAACTCTTCGTTTTTTTTTGAGACAGGGTTTCTCTGTATTGTTTTGAAGCCTATCCTGGAACTAGCTTTGTAGACCAGGCTGTCCTCAAACTCACAGAGATCCCCTGCCTCTGCCTCCTGAGTGCCGGGATTAAAGGCAGGCACCACCAATGCCCAGCAACTTCTCTAACTCTTAAATACTGAAGGTTGTGTTATATTCTGCAAACAAGACCAAGAAGGCCGGAGATGCAGTCTATGGAGGAAAGCTTGTTCAGCATGTAGGAGGATGTAGGAGGGCCTTGGCTTCCAAGTCCAGCAAAACAAATAAGGTGAAAAGTGGCACAAGAACTTCAGTTTCCTCAAGCAAAATCTAAGTTTTCCCCTATTCTACTATCTTTAGTGGTCCAAACAGAATGTATCTCTCTTTTCTCTCTCTCTCTCTCTTTTTTTTTGAATTCATTTTTACTTAGTGTGTAGTTTTATTTATTTTTGTTTTGCCTAAATGTCTATGTGAGAGTGTCAGAAGCCTTGGAATTGGAGTTACATTCAGGTGTAAGCTGCCATGTAGGTACTGGGAATTGATCCTAGGTCCCCTGGAAGAGAAGCCAGTGCTCTTTACTGCTGAGCCATCTCTCCAGCCCTAAAATGTATTTTTTTATTGTGTTGAGTTCTGTGTATGTGTTATGGGGGTGCAAGCGCCTACGTGCATGGGGAGGGAGGCCAGAAGGGAAAGCCAAAATGTCTTTCTGTTTTCTGAGATGGGGTGCTAGAAATTCTAATTATACAGCAAAGGCTTTTACCATTCAACTATCTCCTCCATCCCTAGAAAGTAGTCAGTCAGTCAGTCTGTCTGTCTGTCTGTCTCTCTCTCTCTGTGACAGAGTCTCACTATATAGTTCTGAAATTCAATGCGTACATCAGGTTTGGCTTTGAACTCACAGGGACCTTACTGCTTCTGCTTCCCAAGTTGTCTTTAACAGCCTGCACCATAAATTATCTCAACAATTAAAAAAAGAAAACTGTTAAACACACACACACACACACACACACACACACACACACACCAAAGAACCATAAGTTAATCTTTTAGTTTTTAATGAAGTTTCTTTTGTGACAGGCTACTTTTCTTACAAATTATAGAGCAGCAGGGAAGAGGATAAGCAGGCAAGTTACAAGAATATACTTCCAAACATGAATTTGGTTTGGAAGTATACACACTGCTTTAACTACTACAACCAAAGATTCACAAAACTAAGGAATTGTAGGCAGCGCTGCTCCCAGTTTAAGGCCAGTATGGGCCAGCGTGGATACTAGACTAGGTAACCCTGACCTACTGTATGAGGACCTATTATCACCAGTGACCTCAGTTGACAAAGTGGCTCAGTTGATAAGACAGCTTGCCTAGCATGCATGCCTCTAATACCAAGACTTACAAGATAGAGACAGAAGGATCAAAAGTTCAAGATCATCACAGCTACACAATGAGTCCTGGGATAGTTCAGGCTACATGAGACCCTGCCTGAAAATTTAGTCACAACCTAGCCAGTACATGAACAAATAACAAAAAGCACAGGGTAACCTCCCTGCTCCAAATCCTGAAAATATTTCAAAGGGACACAACTCCTCTCTGTAATGCCAGCACTTGGGAAGTTAAGGCAGGAGGCATGCCATGAGTTTGAGAGCAGCCTGAGCTAGAGACACTGTTGAAAAAACGAAAAAAAGAAAAAAAAAAAGGGAAGGAAGGAAGGAGTGGAGAAATGGAGAAACAAAAGAGAAAAAGATGAAGAATCAATCAATCATTTCACATAAATTAGTGCTTTAGGCTGTGAGTGGTACCACATGTTTTTAATCCGAGCACTCAGGAAGAAGCAGCAGCTGGGTTGTAAACAAGCCCGGTATATAACATGCTAGGCTTTGTCAGACTTGGTGGTCCCAGGGTATAGTCTCAGCACTAAGGGGAGGCAGGAGGATTGGCAGTTCAAGGTCATCCTCAGCTTCACTGTGAGCGTAGGCAACAAAGAGACTGTCTCAACAAAACAAAAAATGCTATACTTTGTACTATCTGTACTTATAAGTTTTTTTAAAAAGTTTTTCAAGAAGGGTTTCTCTGTTTAACAGTCCTGGCTGATCTGGAACTCCTTTGCAGACCAAGCTGGCCTCGAACTCACAGACATCCACCTGCCTCTGCCTCCTGAGTACTGTGAGTAAAGGCGTGTGCTGCCACCACCACCCAGCTGTATTTATAAAATATTTTAATTGTGTAAATAACGCTGGGTGGTTGCTTGCATCTGTAATTCCAGCACTTACAAGGCTGAGGAACAAGGACTGACAAGTTTAAGAAGGCCAATCTAAGCTGTCAATTCCAGGCTAGTTGGGGCTACGAGGTGTCTGAGGAAACTGACTCATGCTCAAAAAACAAAGCCTAATAAATAATAATAATTGTAGTAGTAGTAATTAGTAATAATAATGAGCTGTAAAGAAACCATCAGTAAAGTAACTGTAAACTTATTTTATCTTCCCAGAAATGTGTTAAATATGAACAGCTGGGTTTAACTTGCTTTTCTGAACAGTCAGGCAAAATTTTCTAGATTCAGAAAAATGGTGCATTAAATCCATTTAAATGTTTAACCCACATGCCAGAATTCCTTTATACCCATAAGTCACCAATAAAGAACCGTTACTGAATTCTTCATAGTATCCTGAATAAATGACGATACCAAAATCCCACAACCTTTTTACAAAGATGCTGTGATTAACAAGATGAACAGCAGGGGCCATCCCCAGGTGAAATTTAAAGGTCTCATACCTGGGTCTTGTCAGAATGTTCAATTTTCTTTTAAGTTCTTGATGTTATTACTGGTTAAGGAATATCAGTTATTGAAAAACACAATTATGCAGGTCATAAAATTCAACTACAACTCATACTTTTGTTATCCAAATGTTAGCAATGTAAAGGAAAGATGTGCAAGTATTTTGGAGGAGACACATTGAACACGATTTTGCTGGGGGACAGGACAAATGGACCTAGACATTAAATACAATTTTCGGCCCTTTGAACATCTATTCTAAGACATGACTCTGAAGTTCATAAACAGTCTAAGAGATTAACCCCAAAAAAATGTCAGTTAGACAATGGTGTTCTGGAACGAGTTGAAGCAGTCAATTAGGAAACATTTTCATGTCAAAGCATGACAGATGATAAAATAAAGGCAATATGACAAAATGTTAACAAGAATGCAGGATTGCATCTCTGGATATGAAATGCACAATCCTCTCAACTCTATCATTTTAAAAATATTCACAATAAGGTGTTATGTAAAATAGTATCATTAAAAAAAAAAATCAGACTTTAACTTCAAAAACTGACCTATCAACCACTCTCAGGACTCATTTAAAGTTTTAAAAGGAGAATTACCTGAACCAAAACTACCTGTACATGCAGATTCAATAAATCTAGTATGAGAGTTAACATACTAGTCCACCTAAAAACTTTAATCATGTTAAGAAATGTCAAAGGGAAATTTGGCGCGTTTTTCCCCAGAGCACTGACCATGCAAGCTAACTCAAGGCGGAAGACCTCGCAAAAGTAAAACTATCAGGCCAATTAACCATTTCTCTTTGCATGCTGATTCTCACTCGAGCTTTTGCCCCTCAGCAAGTATCGCATCCAGGGCTAACATCCCCTAGTCTTCAAACATACAACTACCCCACGACTGTCTTCACTTGAGCACAGAAATAAAACACCGCGGCCTCCCAGAGAGGCAGAGAGTCGGGAACCGTTTACAAAGTAACAGTTAAGTTTCTGCAGCTCCCCAAAGGAGCAGCTCTGAGTCGGGGCCAGGGTGGTCTACACAGGAGCCCCACACGGAAGGGCTTGCGCGCAGGCCGCGTAGCAGCTGAGTGCAGCCCGGCCGACCGAGCCTCCCCGCCCGCCGGCCCGCGGGCCGCGGGAGAAAGGACTTAGAATGCTGGTCCTCTTGGAATTTCCGCCGTGCCCGTGCCCGCACCACAGAGACCCCAGGTCCCAGGTGACAGAGCCAACGAGAAGAAAGGATATTCTCGGCGCGGAGTCGCTGGATGGTTTCCTCACAGTGCCGAAGCTGCTCCTGTAGCTCCGCGTCCCCCACCCCATTCTCTTCGTCGTCCTCCTCGTCGTCGTCGTCCTTGAAGCGGGTATGAACCGGCTTCGGGGTCGACTCCTCTTGAGGATCAAACGCTTCGAATAGCTCTAGGTCGCCAAAATCCACACCAGCGGCCATTTTGGGTTGCGGGAAAGATTTCGAGGGCAGGGGGCGAAGGTTGTAGGGCGACACCACTCTCCCCAGAGGCTTTTCTCCACACGCAGGCCTCCAAAGCTGCTCCAGGGGCGGGACCTACACGGAGACTACAACTCCCAGAATGCGACGGCCTCCCTCATGCCTCCTTCCGACTGAGTCTTGGAGCGTGGCATCCTGGGATATGTGGTTTCTAAGCGACTGAACTGATTGTTTGCATTGCACACTGGGATTGCTCCTTTTCGCAAGGATTCCGAACGACTTAAAACAATGTGGGTTGTCCTCGTTAGGTGTCCAAAGCTGAGGAATCAGAGCCGGACATATGGTTTATGACACATTGTGGTGCGTTTGCTCCACGTCAAAAAGAGAAAACAGGAACTCTAGTTTTACCGCAGACGACATTTGTGCTCAAGCCGTTTTATTGTGCTTGTTTCATTTTTAAAACGAATGTAAGTAAAATTAGGTCATGACAGTGTTTTATATTTTTCCGAGGAGGCTTTTGTGGGTTCATAATTCATTCAGTCAATATATATTCACTGCCTTTAATGTGTCAGACCCTTCTCTAGGACCAAAGTACTACTGTCTGCCCTCATGAACTCTTTTCAGGGACAAACAACGGAAAACTCTATCTTTATGCTTCTGCTTTCTTGTTGTGTGGGATTTGGATGATATTCGTCATCACATGTTAAAAACATAGGAAATTATAACGTGTAACAAAGAAACAATAATAGTCTGGTTAGTAGAGGAATTCAAGGCCATCCTCAGAGACTGTTTGTGGTGAGCAAGGACTACATGAGATGATGGAGGAGGAGGAGGAGGAGGAGGAGGAGGAGGAGGAGGAGGAGGAGGAGGAGGAGGAGGAGGAGGAGGAGGAGGAGGAGGAGGAGGAGGAGGAGGAGGAGGAGGAGGAGGAGGAGGAGGAGGAGGAGGAGGAGGAGGAGGAGGAGGAGGAGGAGGAGGAGGAGGAGGAGGAGGAGGAGGAGGAGGAGGAAGAGGAGGAGGAGGAGGGAGAACGAGGAGACAACAAAAAAACCTTGTTGGTGTCTGTCAGTGAAGGGAAGAACACAAACTTAAAAGTGAAAGATTAAGTGGGCAAATTGGTGGGCAGGGTAGAGAAGAAAATGAAGATAGAAGCAGTGGGTAGGATGGGAAACGAAGGGGAGCAAGATGAATCTGGAACATTAGCCAAATTCTTCTGGGCTACCCACAAGCTAAAGTCATGTAAACATTTTAAACATGGTCTGTTTGTAACAGCAAACTTACCTTTGATAAGATAGTCTTCATTAAAGATGTAGAACAAATGAGATAAAACAATGAGTGTAGCTAACAGATATGTTTTCATTGTAAAGTAGGAAACTCTAGTTTGGGGGGGACTGGATGGGGGTGGGGTCCTAGAGGTTGTAGCCCTGAGCATTTTCATTCCATCAACGAAAGGCAGTAGGGAAAGCAAGCTTGGAATATAGCAGCAATAAATAGTGGTAGGAAAAAATAGGTATGTAGAAATAGAAAATATTTAAATGATAAGAGATGAATGTGTGTTGATTAAAGGTATTGGGAGAAAATGTGCAGTTGTGTAGTATTTAGTTGCCAGGGTTTAGACTTAAACTAGTCAAATAAGTTTTCATTTGAAATAAATGGGATATGGAAAAGTTTTGAGAATGGACATGGTTTTATTTTGATGTGATACCTTGAGGCAATTTATCCTACAGGCAGTAGAGAAGAAACCAGATTTATTTTGTGTTTTTTCTCTGTGTAACAGTCCTGGCTGTCCTGGAATTCGCTTTGTGGACCATGCTGGCCTCTGACTGCCTTTACCTTCGGTGTGCTGTAATTAAAGGCATGGGCCATCACTGCCCAGCTGCATTTTTTTTAAAATCTTTTTTTAGTGGTGTTGGTTATTAAACTTAGGACCTCATAGGAACTAGTCAAAAGTTGAGCTGGGCAGTGGTGGCAAATGCTTTTAGTTCCAGCACTGAGGAAGCAGAAGCAGGCCAGCCTGGTCTACAGAGCACGTTTCAGGGCAGCCGAGGGTATACTTAGGAAACCCTCTCAAAAAACAATTAAAATAGGGAGAGCCTTACTTACTGGAACATGGATGACTTGCAGGTAGCTCCAACATCAATGTTTCACACCCAATAATTTTTTTTTTTAAGGTCGTTAGTCTATAAGCTGATGACATGATGAATCCATAGTATGGTTGAAAGGAAGTTTTTTTTTTTTTTCCCCCCACACCTCTTCGGGTGTGGGGAATTTTGTTTGCTTTGGACCTGAAAGATGGAGACTGATGAAGGCAATGTGAAAATAAGAGGGGACCAACCTCTACATAGGCATGTCTAATCTGGATGAATGCAGTAGACTCTCTGGAGACTGTGCCCTGGGAACTTGATACCAGAAAAGGGAATTTTGGGTTGGGAAGATTTCAGTCTGCAGAGCTATTTTCTACTTTCCCAAAGAAAATCTTGATGGAGGTTCTTATCCTGTTGGCACCCTTGTCAGTTCTTCTAGGCCTAAAGATCTCTGTCAGGTGTCTCCCTGATGTCATTGTTATCCTGTCAACTCTTCTTGCTGCAGCAAGTTCTTCTGGACACCTGAGGCTTCTACTATATTAACCCTTAAGGTCTTTAAGTTCATTTTTTTTTTTTTTTTTTTTTTTTTTTTATGTACTGACTTGTAGGATCTTTTCCTTAGTAGATGGGTCACTGGTAATTCACTCAAACATCACTTAGTTCAACTTAACTTAGTCTGTCCTTCCAGTATGTTACCACCACCAGCAAATGCTCAGGCCTTAATTCCAGATCAGTTTGTGCCAGCTGGAGCCAACCTGGCTAAAGAACTCGGGCTGAACTTCCATGAGTGGCTACCAGTAGAGCTGCTGTTTACTCACCTTGTCATCAGTGGGCCAATGAGGGGGAAAAATGCCCAGTGATTAAAAATACCATATGCGCTAGGCAGCACACACACACCTTCAATCTCAGCACTTGGGAGGCAGAGGCCAGCCTAATCTGTAGCTAGGATATATAGATATACACTATCATAACCTCCTTGTCCCCCACAAAAATACTTAGCATTTAGCATTTCAAAACTAAGTATAGATGGGGGAGTGATTCTATTTTGTGGTCTTAAAAGACCTTTGAGATCTCATGTACCCCAGTTTATGTGGTGCTGGGGATCAAACCTATGGCTAGGCAAATATAGCAACTGTGCTATATTCCCCAGGCCCTTTTCAGTTGCCCCAGGGCAATCTTCCTGTCTTGGCCTCCCTAGGGATGGGATTCCAGCATCTGAGCCTTTGATTTCTCCAAGGAGGAATTTTACTAACCTTTGACTTTACAGAGTTGTAGTCAATGAATCTGTATAATAAATAGAAGGAAAACAATTGTTGGACTTACTACAAGGGCTGGATTGACTGATTAAAAACTACAAAAATTAGTAGGATGTGTAGAACAAAAGGATTTCCATTTAAGCTAAACAAGTTACCCTTTGTCCTTTATATACTTAAAATTTTTCTGCTCATGTTTTGCCTGATCTATGTATACTATGTGTGCAGTGATCATGGTTAGGAGAGGGCATCAAAACCCAGGTAACTTGAACAAGCAGTCTTGGGCTGCCATGTACTGGAAACTGAATCCACGTTTTCTTCAAGAGCAGCAAGGGCTCTACTGAATCATCTCTCCAGCTTCATTTATGAAAATATCTTGAGACTGGGTCTCTGGCAGGTAAGCACATTTGTTCACAATTCTACTTGCAAGTATGCATAAAATAATTCTTACATGCAGCTCCTTCCTTTAATCTATATAAGTCACTCATCATCATTCTAGCTGAATGTTACATAACACCCATCAGACAAGCTTTAGCCACCCACTGCAAAGCTTCAGCTGGGGTTATTGGCCTGGAGTACACCACTCAGCTCTTCAAAATTGTCCCTAGTTAGGGGATGGTGGTACATGCCTTTAATTCCAGCAATTGGAAAGCAGAGGCAGGCATATCTCTGAGCTCAATACTAGCTTGGTCTAGAGAGTTTGAGGACAGTCAGGATTGTTACACCCCCGCCCCCACAAAAGCTGTTGTTTCTGCTGAAGACTTCAAAGTGATAATGAGCAAATAGCATACAACAGACTTGTTATAAGGCACTTTATTAATATAAAAGTGCTCTCATCCGTTTAATGCAATAACCTATTTCCTGAATAACATGGACTAACAAATACTGCACACCAATTCTGCCTTATAATAGAGGAACTATCATTTTAATAAAATTGCTCCATTCACCTTCTCTTTACATTTTTGTGCACTGTGGTATTGCTTATACCCTAAAACAACTGCTGTAAAAAAGCATTTATAGCCAGTGTTTTTAAATTGTAAAATCAATGCTACATAGAACAGACTCAAAAAAGAACACCAGGTAATTTAAATTTACACCAGTTTTGAGAAAACAATTTTTATTATCACTGCCCAGCTCATATGTGCAGATTATGTACCAAATGGCCAGATCTTCTAAAGAACATCTACATAACATTTCTTTGTTTCAAGAGATGAAAATAACTGTACAAGGTTAAGTACAAAAGTACACAAGACAGCGGACACGAGAAAATCTATGTATGAGATTTTATCCCACCCGAAGCTTTAATATATTTGAAAAGTAGAATTCATGAACTAAAAAATATTGTCCTTCTATAGTCCTGTCAAGTTTAATGGAAGTGGGTTTAACCTGATTACAACACTAACACCAGTATCACTGATCTGATATTTACAAAAAAATCATATTTTTCAATAAATTAAAGTCAATGCAACACCCATGCAAGCTAGAATTCTAGCTGTTTGGTGAACAAGGACCTGACATCAGAACAAGTCTATAAAGTCCCAAATTGATATTTTTCAAGCTGTATCCATTCCACGCATTGAAGATGTGAAGCCCAAACCCATTCCTCTTTGTGTGTGGGTTTGTGATCTTGCCATTTCATACTGAGCATCAAGATTCCGAAAAACTTCTTCTTGTTGCTTCAAAGTCTTGTAACTTTCTTCATCAACTGAGCTACTGCCAGCTTCATCTTCACTCTAAATATACAAAAAAATTTACTTTTAATTTTTAACCTCTGTTATTATGTGCACAATTGTACTCTTTGCCTGTATGTGTGTGTGTGCAATGTTTGCAGAGCCAGAAAAGTGTTGGTTCCCCCAGGAATAGAATTACCAACAGCTGTGAACTGCCCTGGTGGTGAGAATCAAATATGGGTCCTCTGGGAGAACAAGTGCTTATAACAGCTGAGCCACCTCTCCAGCACCAGAAATAAAATAGTAACCTTATAATAGTAAGTTATTAAAATATTTTTAAGTGCAAAGACATGTTCTATATATGGAACACAGCATAATGACAAATAGTAACTTCCTATTAGTGGTGTTGTCAAGATAGTGCAAAGACTGAGCATATAAATACCATACACAGAGTAAAAAAGGTATACACATGTTTAAGGGACAAAAGTTTTAGCCTTTTTAACAACTACCAGAAAAAAGTCATTTAGGCTTGGTGGGAAGGAAGAACCGTGGCTATGGTGGTGGGGTGCAGCACATAGAGATCACTCTGTTAAAGAAAAAGCCAGCTGGGTACAGAGAAAGGGACCATGAGGTGGCTCAGCAGTTTTAAGAGCTCGCTGCTCTTTCAGAGGTTCTGAGTTCAATTCCCAGCAACTACATGGCGTCTCACAACTATCTATAGTGGGAACTGATACCCTCTTCTGGCATGAAGTTATACACGCAGATAGAGAACTCACAAAAAAACAAAAGCCAGTTTAAGTTAATATCTCTTCATAGAAAAGGCCATTTCTTTAGATCTTTCCTGGGCTTGCATCAAATTAATTCCCTATACATTAATAGTTAAGTATTCCTTTTTCTTTCTTTGGTTTTAAGAGACAGGCCTTCTCTGTGTAGCCTTGGCTGTTTAAAGGACTACACCACTATACCTGGACAGGTCTAACCTAAAACAACATTAACAAATTAACCTAAAAAGAACATTAACTCCTTTTAAAAACTTTAAGACCAAGAAAGATCAGAAACAAAACTCCACAGGTTTCCATGTAGTCAAGAATCTCTATGTGGCCGAAAATGACCTTTGGCCAGATGGTGGTGGAACATGTCTTTAATCCCAGCATTTAGGATTACAGAATAAGTTCCAGGACAGCCAGGGCTATACAGAGAAATCCGGCCTCCAAATCCCAAAAATGATGAACTTGAGTCCTTCCTGCTTCTACTGTCTAAGTATTAGGGTCACAGGCTTAAGCCACTAGGTCCTCAAGACTGTTAAGCAAGAAGTCTTAACAGTAGAGCCGGGCCAGGATACACACATCAGGATCTCATCTCAAAAAACAAAAACAAACAAAGGGACTACCAACTAAGTTACATTCTCAGCCCTCTTTTAGATTTTTTAAAATAGGATCTCACTAGGTAGTCTCAGCAGGCACGATCAGCAGACATTCCAAAATAGTCTGTATTGTCCAACAGTAATGTAGCAAAATTATGTCTATGGGATTAACTTGGAGAACGGATATTCTCAACTAAGTACTTAGAACTGACAAACAACCAAAATATGATGAAATTGGAAATTAATCCTAAAGCACAACTCACCTTAATGCCCATTAACTTCCTAAATTTGACATTTTGGTCCTTGTTTCCAAAATTTAATTTTTCCCATATTTCAGCAGACTGAGATTTGTCCTGTTAAAAAGCACTGAATTTTAGAATATGTAAAGCTTATATTATACAATACAGGCAAAATCAAATAAAGTATCAGATTACTGTAGTTTATAACTATCTTAACACTTAGAGGAGTTATGAAGGAAAGAAACCTAAGTGAACAACATTACTTCATAATATATTATGTGTCCACTGAGACTCCTGATCCACCTGATTCAGCCTCCCAAGAGCTGACACCAGAGGCATGAGCATGTTGGCTTACGCCTCATCACTGACCAAGCTGCTTAGCTCCCCATCTAGGAAAGCAACTGGTTTTCTTCAAATGCTTGCTTTAAACAAAATCAAATTTTGACATTCCAACACAGTATTATCATCTAAAAAGGTCACAAATGAGCCACAATTTTTTTCTAAGTTGCATACATACACATTTTCAATTTTAATTATGGCAAATTTGATCATTATATTTGATCATTCCAGGCTCTTGGAAATCAGTTTTCATTTTAATTTGTTTCATGCAACCATTAGGTAGTGGTGTAAGTGGTGAACTTACTCCTTCTTTCTTTCCTTGCCAGAGCATTTTTCTCTTTTTCTCTTGCTCCGCAAACTTCATCGGATTCACAGCGGCTGGATTATAGTAGCTGGGTACAGCTATGCCAGTCTCTGCCAGGGCTTTAGCTTGCAGGGCTGCCATTTGAGCTGCCATAGCTATCTGAGGAGTCACTTGTGTTCCTGATGCCAACAGTGCAGCAACATTGAGAACAGAACCTCCAGTGGCGGCAGCCGCTGAAAAACATACAATTGATTTTAATAGATGTAAGTTGATTCACAAAAAAGCAGTGTTTGCATATGTATACAAAACCTTATTTTCATCAAATAAGGAAATGTTAGCTCATACATGTTACTGTTAATCAAAATACTTGTTTGTTACCCCCAAAGAAATGTACACAAAATAAGAAGGCATACTTTTAAGTAAAATGAACTGGGCACCAGTAGCAATTTGTGTATATGCATGGTTTTATAAGACCGGGTTTCTTGGTCTAACAGTCCTGACATCCACTTTGTAGACCAGGCTTGCCTCAAACTCAGAGATCTGCCTGCCTTTGCTTCCAGAGTGCTGGGATTAAAGGCATGTGCCACCACTGCCCCACAGCCATTGTGTAGCAATAAGGAAGTTGCCAATGCAGAACATAGTTACCACCTTCAAAGAAAAATAATCTTGGTTTAGTGGTACAGAGGCAGAGGCAAGAGGATCTGAGTTTGAGGCCAACCTCTTCTACAGAATGAGTTACGGGACAGGCAAAACTACATAGAAACCTTTTTTTTTTGGGGGGGGGGATTGAGTGTTTGCTTTCATGTATGTATATGAACAACATACATGCCAGAAAGAACAAGAGACCACTGGATTTTCTGGAATTGGGAGTTACAACAAACAGATAGCTCTGTGCTGCAATGTGGCTACCAGGAATCAAACCCAGGTCCCCTGGAAAAGCAGCCAGTGATAATAACTGCTGAAGATAGCTCCTCTGCCCCACCTCTTTTAAGACAGGGTCCTGGTATGTAACTCTGATTAGCTTAGAACTAGCTATGTATACTATGTTGGTAAGGAACTCAGAGACCACCTTTACTGTCTCCTGAATACTAGGATAAAAGACCTAAAGCATCATCCCCTACCAGAATACAGTCCTATTAAAAAATTCTTTCTCCTACACCTCATGTTTTTGCTGACAGTCTTGCTATATAACAGCTCTGGCTGATTTGAAATTGCAGGGAGCCTACTGAGTGGTTATGGGACACCACACATACCTGGCTCTAGATAGCTTGGTTGGTAAAAAGAAAAACATTACCACCAAAGAACATAAAGGAAAAGAGAACTGACTCCAGAAGTTGTCCTCTGGCATAGACATGTCACCAGGGTATCTAAGTGCTTACTTACGCATGGGAATGGGCACCCATGCATGTGCGAGCGCGCACACATAAAATGGCTAGTTCTAAGACAGGCTCCATAGTAACCCAGAGTAACCGTGTCTTGAGAGAGAGAGAGAGAAATCATATGGCACACACCCATAGTATTTAGTATCTAGAAGATTGTCTTAGGAAGATAACACATTGAAGGCCTGGCACAGGTAAAGGAAGAATGTCTCAAAAATTCAAAGAGATAAGATGGCCCAGTAGATGAAGGTGCCTGCACTAAGAAAGGATCCCAAAGAGTTTTTCTCTGACCATCACATGTGCACTTGCAGGCAAACACACAAATACTAACAAAGAAAAACACACCTCTAATACAAGATAAAATCTTATTACAATAAGAGAACAAGGGGCTGGGTAGAAGCAGAGTGACTGCTTGGCAGGAATAACAACCAAATTGTTTTTTGTTGGTATTGTTGAGACAGGGCCTCACTATTCAGAACAGGTTGGTCCTTAACTCAGAAATCCTCTTGCTCACACTGAAACCACTCAAAGTATCTATATGGCACCTTAATAAAGATAAAGTTGATTTTTCTTCAATTAAATTTTCTGTATTTTTCAAGTTTTTAAATTATTTTTCTTATTTTACATTATCTATTCCAGTTCCCCCTTCTTCCCACCCCCACCCTCACCCCACAGGGAGGGTGAGGACTTCTAGAAGGGATCACCAAAATCTGTCAAGTCATTTGGGGTAGGGCCTAGGCCTTATTTTTCAAGTTTTTTAGAATTACATAATTCATAGTAAGTTACCTGCAGCCATTTCTTGTTGTTTTTGCTTTTCAACCATTTCCTTTTCTCGCTGTTCTTGTAATTTCTTTGCCCTTTCCAATCTATCAAAGACAATTCAAAACAATTTGATGTAAAATCAGTATCTTCATTTATATATTCAAACATTTTATACACAGAACTTTAAATTAATGAATTATCATATTTCTCCTAGCAAGATTAGGTACCAGGTCAGTTAATGAGTATATTAATATAATTCTCCAAACAATTCTATTCTCTTTAGAATAAGGGCTAAGGCTTATGTTGTCTGTGCTGGCCTTGAACTGCAAGGCTAACCAGGGGTGCTATATTTACCCAAATAGCATATGCTGTAATGTTTTGAAATTTTTGTGTGTCTGATGTTTTAGAGTCAGGGTCTCAAAAGTAGCTCACTAGTCTTGAATTCCTGACACTCCTGTCTCTACCAGACCAATGCTTGGAATACAGGTGTGTGCTACCATGTTTCTGAACAAACAATCCCCCCCCCCAAGTGTTTTAAAACATAAAACCTCTAGCCAGCCACGCAACACAAACAGCACTCGGAAGGTTATTACTTGAACACTGTCTAGAAAAATCAAAACAGCCCAAGTTCTGGGGTGTGCATGTCTTTTTAATCCTAGCAGTTAGGAGACTCAAGATCTCAATGAGTTCAAAGCCAGTCTGGGCTATATAGTTCTGGAATAGCCAGGTTGTCCTGTTTTAAATAAAAAACAAAAACCCATCAAAAAACCTCAAAGGTCCCCAATTTCTGTCAGTGCTGTCTATGAAGGCAAAGATAAAATTAAAGCATTAAATCATTCTGGTGCTAGGTAAGTTATAGTCATGCTTAAGATAATATTTATAACATACTGTATAGGGAAGAATGAACATGAATTAAAAGTAGTCAAATATTCAAATAAAGGATCACTTTAATCTTCAGTTTAGATAATATGCAAAAATTCTTCTTCACAGTCTACCAAACAAAGAAGCTAAACAAGCAAAAACCCCACAATCTACTAAAGAGATAGGACAAAGTAAATCATGAAATCTGGTTAGCAAGGGAACTGGTATTACATTTAAAAAATTCAATACAAAACAATACAAAAATGAATTAGTGAATTACACTTTACATGAATTACCATGTTTCGTCAAATTCATTTTCTGCATAGCAGAACCCATCAAATGTCACATCTTATTTATTTGGTCCAAATCAGTCAGGATTGAGAAAAGGTTATTTTTTGGTTTTGAGACACACATTGTTTAGTGACAGCAAACTGGTATTTGCAGTTTTTTTCCAGTTTTTTTTTTGCAGTGTTTCATGTAGTCTTAGATGACCTTAAACCTATGACAATTCCTGCTTCTCCTATGCAAATGCAAGGATTAGATATGTGCCAGGGCTGACTTGTGGTATCAACAAGGTACATCCTCAGCAGATAATTGTTATAATAATAAAGACTTAAATTTACAAAAAAATTGTTTTGTAACCTATAATCCTTGAGAATAAGTTTCTGATTATGTTGGCTGGCAAAATAGGTGACAATTTATTTCCAAAACTGCTTTAAGTTCTGAGATTGATACCAAACAAAAGAAACATGTTTACAAGTTTCTTTTTTATTTTTTTTGAGTCAGGAACTCATTTCTTTTAGAGGGTTTTCTGTCAAATCACTGGTAACCTAACCCAAAAGCTTGATGGCATTAACAACTTTTCTGGAGACGGAGTGTCATGTAAGCCTAACACTGCTCTCAAAGTATCTATGCAGCCAAGAACAACTCTGAGCTCCTAATCTTCCTACCTTTGAATGCAAAGATTACAGGTATACACCAACATCTCCCCCCTATAACTTATAATAGATGCCAGTATGTAATAAAGAAAAATACTCTAAGTTAATAAATAATCATATATTAGATTTAATTCTGTTGCTTGAAACAAGACAACTACTGATCTATTTATTGGTTGCACTTGTAGGGCCATTGCAGGTCATAACCAACTCCATTCACTAAGGTGAATGGATGAAGAAGGGGTGAGCTCACACCTTTGCTGCTGCTGTTCAGTGGAGTTTCTGCCAGGCTGGCTTCACAGGGCAGCAGCACATCAGGTAACACTGTGATAACTGTATTTTTATAATGAAAAAAAATACAAACTCAATTTTGTAAGGAAAAAAAAAAAAAACCCCAAATCAAAAAATGTAATTTTCAGAATATGCAAAAAATTGCTAACAAGTGCTTGGTTTTGGCCTCCTGAGGCAGCTCTTTGGCCCCTGCATATTTCCACCACAGACCTGGTCTAATGTGGCCACACAATCGCCCAACATTCAAACAGAAACTTCAGAAATTCAACATTCTATTCTTCAATTGGCTTATGATGTTTATCTACTAAAACTATCATCTAGTGACAGAATTCTTAGTGTTTAAGTGTTTTGCTTCTTTTTAAGAAAAAAAAGAAGTCAAGAAAAAGACAACTTAGGGTTTCCTGAACAATCTAAAACTCGAACTTTTCAAATGCAAACAAAAGACATTTATGGTGATGGTAAAAATATCAATTACTCACAAAAGCAAAAACTTTTCAGTTTTCCTGTATGTTCAACTTAAAAACACACCAAAAGAAACCCCCAACTGAAAATCTACTTAGATAGCTCTGTATCACAAAGGTACAACAGCATTTATGGTTAGATTTTTTTGGGAGGTGGGGTAGGATAAGGATTATCCTGAGTTAAAAGCATTCATTTGTTCACAAAATTGACAGCTACTTGAAAAGGAAAAAATAACAAACACACATACCTCCTAGCTAAAGCTTCCTGGGCGTCCATCGCTGTGTTTCTTCCCCTGAAGGGAGGTGGACTCGGTGTCCGGCTTAGACTTCTGCTAAATCTTCTTGGTTTTTCAATTCTCTTCTTTCTATCTCTGAAATAACCAGTATTCCGTGTTTCATTATGATCACCCAGTAATTATCTTCAATGAAAACCAATTTTCTTTACACATCTCAACAAAGGTCAAATGATACATTAAAAAAATATGTAAAGATTTTTTTAAAAAAAATCTGCCTATCTGCCTATTTACATGCCTGGTACAGAGTCCAGAAGAGAAGATAAGGTTCTTGAAATGGGGTTCCAGATGAGTGTGAGCAGTCATGAGTGTTCTGAATTTAACAAGAGCAACCAGTGCTTTTTTTAACCACTGAGCCCACCTACCTCTTCAGCTAAATTTTATACATATGGCCAGTTAACATCCATGTTATAGCTGGAATAACACTGGCTATTTCCAACTTTGCCTGCATACCTGGTGGTGCAAAGGTTTGCTTTTTACATCCTTTATGTTAGTATGTTCACAATGAGGATTCAAGTATTCCTACTATGTTTGGCGGAATTATTAATGTTCCCCAAAAATTTATCTGATGGGACTGAAGATGGCTTAGTGTACTGTTGAAGAGTACACTGCTGTTCTTTATAGGAGGACTGAAGTTTAGTTTTCAGCACGAATCTTGGGTGGCTCACAACTGTCTGTAATGTAACCCTAGATCTAATGCTCTCTTCTGGCCTCCACTTGTAAGAAGTATACAGGTCCTTGTGCTAAAAAATAAACAGTAGGAAAACCAGAAATGTTAAACATAAAGTTCCTTCAAAGAAAACATAGCTGTTTTCTGCCCAGAAGGATGGGAATAGCATGGTGACTTTAGGGCCATCTGTATGGCCACGCAACAACAGCTTCCCCAGACCCTTATTTCCAGCCTATTTATCTCAGTCAAGCAAGGCACTATTCTCCATACCCTTCATTGTTTACCCTGGATAAGCAGATCCTTAATCTATAGAGCCTATCTTTATGGAAGATGTCACTTATACAAGAATTTCAACATAATCATTCCTTAAGCTTTGCTGTAGCAATTGAGTTAATTATCACTAGGAAACTTTCCCCAAATTATGTAATGCTTAAATATGCCTAAATTAAACTACTGGTTGCCCAACTCAAAGTTTGAACTAACACCAGCTACTGAGTCATGCTGAACTGGACTTCCTTCTTGCCACTGAAAAATGGACAATTGGCTGGCCATGGTTTTCGAAGAGACCCCTCAACATCTGCTGACATCTATATACAAGAGCAATACCATACACAAAACATATCTTTTTTTTTTTTTTTTTTTTGGCTTTTTGAGACAGGGTTTCTTTGTGGTCTTGGAGGCTGTCCTAGAACTAGCTCTTGTAGACCAGGCTGGTCTCAAACTCAGAGATCTACCTGCCTCTGCCTCCTGTGTGTCAGGCTACATGAAACAAATCTTAGGGAGGGCCACTGACCTGAACCTATAAGAAATGTCAAAGTGAAATGCTTGAAAATAAATTAAAAAATGAGTTACAACAGACTATGTACATACAAACACACTTTATACATACAAACACAGTTGTAGCAACAACTGAAGACAGTTTAAAGGAGAGAGATAGAATATACAGGAGGGTGTAGAAGGAGGAAAGGGAAACGACAAAGTACACAAACAAGCATATTAATGAGTTAAAAGATAGCTGAGTAGTTAAGAGAACTGGCTGTTCTTTCTGATGTCCTGAATTCAATTCCCAGCAACCATATGGTGGCTCACAACCATCTATAATGGGATCTCACGCCCTCTTCTGGTATGTAGGCATACATGCAGACATACCAAAAACAAAAGGACAAATACCCCCCCAAACAACATCTAGCACAACAACCCCCCCAAAAAAAACAATACCACCTACAAAAGAACTCCAGGGAGAGGGACTACATAGAAAGGAGACTTTCTATGCAAAAAATCCCAAACAAACCCAAAACAAAATTTTAATTCCAGAAATCATGGGGAGGCAGTTAGCCAAGGGCTACTGTGAGACTCCAACTTGCTCAAAAAACAAAAACCAACAAAACAAAGGAATGTAAACAATGCCAGAAAACAACAGTAAATGATAATGATAAATACAAGGAAGGGACCTGGTTCAGTGGCAAACAGGATTCACTTTAAAAACAAAGCAAACAGAACACAATAAATTTAGAGTACTAACACCTACAAATCACATACTGTGTAAGAATGTATAAAGGAATTTCTGTGATAAGGGCACAGAATCCATGGACAAAGAACACTAAAACAGGCCCACTGAGATGCACCACTAGGTCGTTGATGAGGTAATGATTTAAAATATTTTAGATCATAAATATTTCTGTTGTACAACAGATAGTGGATAGTGAAGAGCATGCTCTACTCATTCTGGGAATGAACACTTACCGGCTTCGACTTCTTGATCTGCTCCTACTTCTAGTTCTATGCCTGTGTCTGGATCTTGATCGGGAACGTGTTCTAATCCTTCGTTTTCTATCCCTGCTTCTAGATCTTGACTTCTTCCTGTCTCTGCTTCTGGATCGAGACTTTTTTCGATCCCTACTCCTGGAACGAGACTTCTTCCGGTCTCTGCTTCTACTTCGATGGCGCCTGAAATTCAAGTGCATAAACTTTTAATTGATCATAGTTATTAGCTCCCCTTTTATTAGTCTCTAATTACATATCCCATGATAACTACCTTTTAATACCTGAATGCTGAGTCTGAAGGCATGTAAAACCTCAACAAGCTAATTGTCTTTTCCATTTATACTTTATAAAGTGGTTAACAAAAAGTAACCAAAAGAACAACAAACAACAACAACAACAAACAACCCTGCACTGTTTACAGGATAAGAAAAGGGGCTTCTTCACCACCAGCCATCTTGGCAAGCTATTCTTGGTTGGGCTCTACCCTGCAATATAGCTTCAAGAAAGACCAACAAATGAATTACGGGGAAAAAAAATCTTTGTAGTTGGATTCACTTTAATGCCAATTTGTAATAAGAAGTACTATTTGGTGCTGAGTAACAAGTAGACTCTGACTCTGGAGTGCAAATGGTTATTCTTACCAACCTCAGAGGCTTTGGCTTAATTTAAAATAAAATTTTATGCTATGTCAGCCAAAATTAGCATCTTTCACTATATTGAACTGGGCACATGTACAGAGAGAGCCTAGACATTGGCTGTCACTGGTCCAGCTGCTTCTGTTATCAGAAACACAACAGAACAGACTGGTGAAAGCAAACCTCAACTCTTTTTTTGGGTTTCTCTGCATAACTTTGGAGCCTGTCATGGAATTCACTTTGTAGATCAGGCTCAGAGATAAAACCACTATATTTTAAAACAACAGTTTATCAAACTTATTTTGTAACTAGTTAAACATTGGTTTCTTTAAAAAACAAGCAAATTAATAAACCCCACTAGAGCTCAGTTCTTTCAAGGATTCCTAACACCTACTGTGCATATTTAATGCTTCTCCAGACTTCATAGATACCAGTCACACATGGCGCGTGCATGCACGCACGCACGCACGCAGGCAAAATGCCCATACACATTAAATCAGTAACATATTTGAATCACAACCCCATTTCCAAAAGCTGTTTTAATTTGACTAAATTTAAACGCTACTGAGATAGATCTTAAAATTCTAAAAGCTTTTAGTTATCAGCTGGTAAAGAACTACACTAAGGTAGAAAGAAATGATTAATATCCTATTTAAGATGATGTGTGTGTAATGCTGGGCTAGGAATAACCTCCACGTTAAAGGACTGGAAGGCACCACACTACAACACCAAAACTACTTACCTTTCACGAGATCTAGATCTTGAGTGACTTCTGCCTCTCGATGACTTCCTTTCCTTGCGTTTGTGTCTGTCCTCACCATTTTCAGATGAATTTAATCGCTCTCTTCCTCTCTCAGAAGAATGTTCTTTGTCATTGTGCTCCTCAGACTTATGTCTCTTAGAGGACTTATCTTTGGATTCATGTCTTCTTGCCTGTTTTAACAAGAAGTTGGTTCTTTCAGGAAAATAGTGCAACAAAAAGAGTTAGTATGGGTATCAGAAAACAAATGTTGTGATGCAACATTAGTAACCTTAGGAATGTGTGGCAAACAAAATCATCTAGTTTCTTATCAATTACATGTTGCATATGTAATTATAATTTTCTTATTAAGACACAAAATTGTAGCTTGTTCCCTAAGTATTTTAAAAGCAATGACAAATAGATACCCAAAAGCGAAGTTCAAGTGGAATCCTCAGTTTTCTTAAAAAAAATTAACAAAGCCCATTCTAAATCCAATGGATACACAATTAAGTTTAAAAATTAGGGCCAGGGGTAGTGGCATACACCTTTAATCCCAGCACTAGGGAGACAGAGGCATGAGTTAGAAGCCATCCTGGTTCTATGACAGCCAGGGCTACAGAGAATTCCCCCATCTCAAAAGAAAACTGACAACTCACCCCCCCCCAAAAACAACCAAACAAAAAATACTGGAACTGAGGGATATAGCTCAGTAGCACAGCATTTCACTGGCATGCATAAAGTCCTAGGTTCAATTCCTAGTAATAACAAAGAAAAACTTTTTAAAAAGGAGAGAATAGGTGAAAATACAAAGCAGTACTTCACAAAATGCACTTCAAATGAAGCAGCAAATACTTTAACAAAAAATTCATACTTCCTATTTCAAATTATGCAGAGTAGCAATGTCCCTCTCTATAACCACACTTCTTGCCACATTCTCTCCAAAAGACCCTATATTTCAATGTCTATAAACTACGGAGCAATCACTTATCAGCTTGCACCAACCCCAACAGGCTTAAAGCTCTATTACATTGTATGACCCTAGGTTAGAAAATAGTAACTACCACTTTTAATAGTAGAGCAGGGGTAACAATTCCTATGTCTTCATAACATATATATTTTGAACTCTCGTGTTCACAATCCTACCACTCAAATTTGAACATACCATGTATTTCTGAATCCAAACTTGTGAAAGCCACCTGTGATTTAAAGCTTAAATCCCACACAACTTAGGGCAGTTAAACTTAAATATAAGAAAAACTCAGGTTCCCTAAACTGTTTCGTATTTCATAGAAAGAGGTGAAAACACAAAGCTGCATAGTAATTCAACTGGGCCTGACCCATCCTTTGTTGCTCAGGCCACCACTTCTCCACTGTAACACAACATGGATAATTCCCACAATGGGCCATAGCATATTTCTTTTGACTAGAGCTTTTAAATACAAAACCAAAACAAACAAAATCAAAACAAACAAACCAAAAAAGTGGGGTCAATTATTTTGGAACATGCACAAAAAAATGACACATCTGAAAATGATCATAGTAACTTTTTATTTTGCAGAAAAATAAGAGACCTGGAGACACGAGCTAAACCTTAGTTTCATGACCAGTTCTCTATAATATGACCTTAAAACTTTCTCAACTTTGCCATATAGTAGACTAGAAAAGCTTTACATGGTTAAATTTCCAGAAACTTTAAAAGTTTAAATTTCAAACATAACATTACTATTAATTGTATAAAACATTAAAACCCTTAACTGATTTAAGATATATTGAAGGGAAATAGGAGTTTGAATGACTAATAGTTACCTTATCATGAAGTAGGCTTATTATTTTGCTATCTGAGTCTGCAGCGTCTTCAGTTCAGTCTCTTCGCGCATTAGCACGCTGAGTATGATTTATTATAGAAATGTTATCATGTGAGCTAAACAAAATAGTCATTTTCACAAAAACTCTCCTAAATTAAAAATTTAACAGAGCTTCCATTAGGGGAAGAGGTGAAGTCCCTGCCCATGTTTGTTTTAGGAGTCCCTTGCCCAGCCCCCTGAGGCTCTTTTCCCTTTCTCACTGCTAATTCTCTTCCTGGGTAGCTCAGTCCTCATCTTCTTAGGTGGGTAAGGCAAGTTAACTCCTATGCAGTACAGCTGCTGCCTTTGGTTTTCCTAAGGCTTTACTGTAAATGTCAGCTCTGCAACTGTCCCTCACATTATTGCGATAGCATATGAGCTTCATTGTCTAGCTTCACTAAAGAAAGAAAACTCAGTACTTTCAATGAAGAAAAAGTAGCTCACAAATAGGGTCGGGATAAAGATGACTGATAACTTAAAAATCTCGAGCAGTTGTCAAGGATAAGGAGACCTGGGACCTCAGATTAATGGAAGCTCTGTATCACAGGCCTAAAGTTCCAGCTTATTCTTCATATATTTTTATTGTGAATATTTTTTCACAATATAATAAAAGTTAACAGCTTTTGAAGGCACTTTTTTATATAAACAACTATCTTCTTGAAAAAACGATGAATCGAAATCATGCTCATTTTAAAATCCAATTAACCTTTTAAATCTCAAGTTTTGGCACTTACCTTGACAATGGCAAATAGTCACACAAACATTTCTACCAGACACTTTACAAGAATTTAAAAGCACCTATTCACTACAAAGTGTTAATTACCTCTTTGCTTCTGCTCCGGCTCCTATGTTTTCTTCCTTCATTATCTGTGAACACAGACAAAAACCAAAACACATTAAGATACAGAAACATCTTAAACATAAATTACAATGATGTAACAAAAAAAAGAGGCAGTAGTACAAGACTTTCATAATAAGATCCAGGTTTGAATTTAAAAAGGAGGCAAAAAAGCATATCAAACAATCATTTCCTAAATTCCTAGTCAGGGCTAACTACAGTGTCTTCCAAAGAGTTAATTCTCTGCACCATGCCTGGACAATATGTGCCCACTCGTGTAGGTCAGGAGTCAGTTCCTTCCTTTCACCTTTATGGGGTCCTGAGGGCTTGCATATACACCACACTAAGCCATTTCACTGGATGTCAACTCCTGGCTTTCACAGATCTGCCCTCACACACAACATACCACACACATACTAAATAAAATTTATATAACACACGTGCACACACACACAGAGACATATATGTGTGTACATAAAAACTTCCCAAACACCCAGGAGGTAGTAGATGCTTTAATCCCAGCACTAAGGAGGCAGAGGCAGGCAGATCTGAGTTCAAGGCCAGCCTGGTCTACATAGTTAGTTCCAGGAGAGCTAGGGCCATAACTATGTCTTAAAAAACAAAACAACAATCCCACACAAACTAAACAAATAAAACTTCCCAAGGCAAAAAATTAAAAAACAGATTTGGGTTGAGCATGCAGAATCTCAACACTCAGGTGTTGAGATCATTTGACATCATGTTTAGTCAAAAGGATATTTAAACTAAAAATTTCCTTTCCTTTTTTTTAAGGTGGGGTTTTATGTACTCCAGAATGGATTTTAACTTTTGATCATCCTGCAATGTCACATCAAGCTTGAAAATGTTCAATTCAAATGCGATCACAATGTCCAACATTGTGAAAACCTTGAGAATTATCTACACACACAAATAACACATGACTACACTCCAGCTACAACTTAAGCCAGGCACTCTACCACTAAAGTCACTCCAGTCCTGATTTCTTTAAATAGCAAAATGTTATACATTCAATGCTAGTTACTTTCCTTTGGTTTTTGAGACTGTCTTACTATTTAGCCTAGGCTGGTCTGGAACTAAGTAGTTCATGCTTTCCTTGTAGTACTTCAGGGCTTAGAATATAATGAAATGGTAGGGACTACTTAACAGAGTACTGAGCTTCTAGCCTTACTTAAGAGTTGGAAGGAAAAAAACCCTCCCTATATAGGTGCTACAACACATAGTTAAAAAGCACGAAGTTAAAGTGTGTTAATTAAGTAAATTCAGAATATACCATTATCTAGACTCAGCACATTAAATACCTTACCTGATTTCCGCTTTCTTTCTCTTGACCGTGATCGTGACCGTGAATAGTGATGTTTTGAGGTTCTGGGAGAAATAGATACATCTGACTGTTCTTTTTTCTTTTCTCTATCCGGGGATGTCTTTTCTGGGGCTAGTCCATCTCGTTCTGTATCAGTAGCCTAAAAGTTAAAAATAAAAATCATCAAAGTTTGTAATTGCATTGCCAATGTCTCTTGGTTTTTAAAAGGGCAAGGAATGAAGATAGTTGAGTTTTACCCCCAAAAAACAAAAACAAAACCCCAAATATGGCAAATTTCCAAGTGGATGTATATGCAGTAAAGTAACAGATAACAGATTAAAAAAAAAAAAAAAACTTGGCTCTTGGTATTTCCAATAAATATTTAAAGAAACTATAAAACTTTAGATGTGTGAATTAAATTTGCCGACTCGCCAGTAATCAAATCATTGTTCATTATTAATAAAAAGCTGTCTAGAATGAGCTGCTAAAAGGTTTAAAGGTACTTAGAACAGTAAGATATTAAAGCAGCATAGGGAGTATTTCTAGATTATAAAAGAATAAGCAGAAAATTACCTTACCTGAGAACCTAATTAACCTTCTTTAATGAAAATATCCCCTTGGCACAGAGGTACAGCAAAACATGTTCTGACTCTCCGTATTTATGCTCTGGGCTATGGAAACATCAAGCCGTTTCCACGTTAAAGCATTTTATAGGCAATATTACAAAATAAATTTTATTTTGCAGTGCTAAGGATTAAACCCAGGGTTTTTCATGCTTGTTAGACACATTCTATCACTGAACTAAATCCCAGCAAAACTAAAACAAAAAGCATAATTGCACACACACATATTTAGAGACCTGAGTACTTAAGGTTCAATTTCTTGTCATTTTCTAGTTTACAGAAGGCCATCAATCTTCTGTACTTGTAACAGCAACCAGCACAGATATCCATGAATAAATGCTGGAGATAGTTGTACCCCTCACTAACACTATTTCTGGTTAAAGATACAGGTCAATGGTAGAAGCAAGTTGAAATGTGAAAGCTCCATCCTAAAAATCATTAGAGCTGTAAAAAAAAATCCTCAATCACCTCTAACTCTGTTTTACCACAGAATACAGAGGGGTGGAAATGATGTATAACTGTACTCATGTATGAAAAGCTAGAACATACTTTAATTAATAAGAACAGTGTTGTCTGGTAGTTTTGGTAATACCAGCACTAGGGAGACAAGAGGCAGGTAGATCTCTGAGTTCAAGGCCAGTCAGCCAGGTCTAGAATTTCAGGACTGCCAGGGTTATAGAGAAACCTTGGGGGGTGTCTCTGGCAAGGAGAACACACACCCATCCACCCACTCCCACGAATAAAATCTAGGAAAAAAAAAAAAAACCTGATGAACTGATTTAAGCTGGAATAGAAATATCTTCAAAGAGACACTAAAACCTGAAAGTTCCCTTAAACCGAGTTTGATTTTGAGATGACATTTCATAGACAAGACAAGCCCTAAAACTGAAATTAAGATGAATGCTACCAAGCCCAATATTTTGTTGAATTCTGGTAAGAGGAATTGGGAACAATCGGGTCTGAATCATTTATAGTGGAATGGTAGGCATCTGACTGAAGAAAGTAATAGGGAAATAAACCTGTCCACCCAGTGAACACATGACTCAGGACAGGAGCTGGCAAACTACATTACTGTTCTGCACAACTCTTGTGCCTCTTTTCTTTCTTCCTTTCTTTTTTTCTAAGACAAGTCATCTCTATGTGGCCCTGACTGGCCTCAAACTCAAGTATCTATTTACCCACCTCTGCTGGAATTAAAGACCTGTTGTTACTGAGCCTGTAAGAATTATTTTTTTGTATTTAAAAAGGTTGGTAAAGCAACCAATCAATTTGAAAAATTGTACATTACCCACAAAACCAAAAGTATTTACCAGCTATACACCAAGTGTTTATCAATTTCTGACTTAGGACTTGAAACAATTAGTCCAGAAAACAAGTTCCAAAATAAAGGAAATGGATTATTTTACTGCAGTACAAAAATGAGTCAAAACCAATACCAAATTCCAATAGTAAAACTACACATGAAAACGGAACAGATTTGGGATTGGGAAGATGGCTCAGTAGTTAAGCACACATAATTAAGAGACAAAATGCATACATTATGTGTTAAAGCACCAACTATATCTCAACAGAAGTAGTCAAAAAACAGAAAAGAAACAACTAGCTACAGGTACTCTATTTCCAGGACCGGAATAATTTTGTGCTGAAAGGTACTCATCCTTCAGAATCAAGGTTAACCTTACTTTACAACTGATACCCAGAAACGCTAGCTGACTCCCCTAAAATACTTAATTTTCCCACCTTTGCTATCAACTTGTAATACCTGTTGCTCTATTATAAACAACATTAAGGCTGGGCGGTTATTGGCCCACACCACAGGCAGATCTCTGTGAGTTCGAGGCCAGCACTTCTAACACAAATCACAAGCACCCCAACCCCCACTTTGAGATGATGCCTGCTATGTGTTCACAACTGCCCTCAAACTTTTTAATATCCCGCTGCAGCCCCCCAACCTCTACCCCCCCACCCCGTTGTTAGGATCACAGTAAGACATTCACTTTTCCTGAAAACCAATACGAAAAACTGGAAACTATAGAAAAAAACAACACCTAAAGGCTCAGAAGCCTGGCAACAGAGGAACCTCTGTGTGACATGGGTTATTAGCAGTCACTTTCATATGTAAAACACACCACAGAATAAAACTCATGTCACCATTAAACACATGTAAAATTAGGTGGACCTTGACAAAATACAACTTTTATTTTCCTAAGGTTATTTACAATATCACAGAGATACAAACTGCCTTCTAGTCACTGGGTCTATGAGAAAGCCACCCGCTTCCTACAGTTTACAACTTGAAAACCCTAGATACAATCCCTTTCCCAGAGCAAAGGAAGTAAAGCAGCAGGCTTAATACTAGGCCAGTTCTCTTGGGGGTTGCCTTTACTGTGGAGGGCACCACAGGAACTAAATATTTGAATTTATTTCACTTAATGGAACACAAGAAAAATGTACATTAAGAGGCCCAAAGCACAACTTAGAAGCATCAGTCCTATAATTTAAAAAAGCGTCTATCTACTCTTTGACACCTCATAAAAATGACATAGAGGATAGTGAGATGCAAAAAACCCCCCACTTGTACCATTCTAATTTCAAATATTCCAATCGTCAAGGAGAGCAATCCTTGTCTACAACATTAAGTTAAAACCCTTTAGTTAGTAAAATGCTCACAAAAATATTTTCTCTATGTAACTAGAAACAAAACAATCACAGGATAATACGATTCATTAAAAACGGGCATAGTGTATCCAGGGCAGGTTTCCTGTTCAAAGAGGTCACTTAGGTATGGTTTTTATATGGGTCAAGAAAGGGGTCTTAGAACAAGGCCCCTTTAGACTTAAAATGGTAATACGAGTCGCTCTGAAGCACAAGTGTACCAGGGAATGGAATTGGATAATTACAATAATTTTCACTCTTTAAGACAATCCCAACTCCAACCGAAAAGGGAAAAGGTTCACACCGACAAACACTAAGCAAAAAAAAAAAAAAAAAAAAAAGCTAAGTACCCCATCTAAGCGTTCACCCAAAAGGATTAGACTGTTTCCTCATACACTACCCCTTCGACAGACTGCCTTTTTGACCCGGTACTTTCCAGAGACGATGTCTGGTCTTTTTTTTATTTCCAGTCGCCTTTCTCCAGTGTTAGCATAAACTCAGAAGCCCTACCGAAACGCAACACATACCACTACTCTGGGTCAACGAGATGAATCCCACATTTCCGTGGGCTTCTTAAAATATGGGGTGAGGGGAGTGATGAGGAAAGTTCTGGAAAAAAGAGCCATTCCCTGCGGCTCCCCACCCCCATCCACACCGCCTTACCTCCCCCCTCCCTGCAGCAGGAATCCATGATGGCGAGCGCAGAAAGCGGCCGCGGCGCCATTTTGTCCACACACTAGCACGGACAACAGCTCCGAGAGCTGATTATTCTGTGTAAAGAAACAAAAAAAAACCCAGCCCTGGCTTTCAAGCTCGAGCTAGTACCTACCGCCATTGTTTTTGAGTCCCGGCCGCTAAGGCGGCACCTCTGGTTGACGAGCTCAACAGTACTGGCCGCCCCGAAGCTTCGCCACAGACTTTTATCTTGCGCGAGAGACCCGGATGGCACAAAAGGATGAGGCCTGGCGGGGCGCGCAGCTTGCTGGGAGAAAAAGGGGGTGGTGATAAGAGTTTCTATAACAACGCGGTTCGAGGTGTTGATTGGTTAGTTTTTCGAAGGGCGTGGCACAAATGCGGAGTGGGTGGGGCCAAGTATTCACAGTAAAATGAATCCTCCCTAGCAGGGATTCAATTTGATCTAGGGTGGGGCGGTTTCCTATTTCGAGTGTGAGAAAATTTGGCCTGCTCCAGCCCCCGTAGAAAGGGTTGGGCGCGGTGTTCTCCCGCCAATTCAAAGCAATGGCATGGAACCTGTAAAGAGTAGGAGCGGTTGAATTAGTCAGGAAGAAGTGTTTAGTTTCTTCTGCTGCAGGTGAGAAGGCTCAGCCTCGCTGCTGTAGGGAAGCTGGAATCGTGTCAGGTGAAAACAGAAGGGGCTTCAGCCCATTTTGGGGCTTTTCGCCAGCAGGCGGGAGAAAAGTTGGAGGCGATTCTAGATGGCTGGCCCTCTGAGCGTTCGTGGATAGCTGCATTGACTGTTTTATCTTGTTCACGATATTATATTGTCTCATCTGTTTTCCTCCTGCAGTCAATGATACCAAAAGTCTGCTTATCACCTGTTCGCTTAGTTCGCTTCCCTGCACTAAGTAGAAAATCCAGTCTTTCTTTTTTTGAGTTTTCCAGACAGGGCTTCTCTGTGACGTTGGAGCCTGACAATTCCTCTCTCCTACCGTCTTCCACTTTTGGTGTGGCTCCATAGCTACTTAATTTCTCCTGTCTCTTAAGCTTTTGCACTCTTCTGAGTGACTGCATTCACTGTTTTCCTTGACCTTACATAGTTGGTTTCCCGTCCTTCAGGGTTCAAGTAATTTATCAAACTTTATTATTATTATTATTATTATTTGGCTTCTCGAGATAGAATTTCTCAGTATATCCTTGGCTGTCCTGGAACTCGGGTTGTAGATCAGGCTGACTTCGAACATTAGATCCTTCTGTTTCTGCCTCCCAAATTCTGGGATTAAAGGGAGGCACCACCACTGCCTGGCAAACAAGTACTTATTGTTTGTTTGGTTAATTGGTTTTGTTCAGAGTTTCTCTGTGTAGCTTTGTAGACTAGGCTCTCCTCAAACTCAGAGATTTGCCTCCCAAGTGCTGGGATTAAAGGTGTGCACAACCACCGCCCAACAAACAAGTACTTCTTAAATCATCCTCTACTTATCTGGAACTTCTTTGCTGTTGTACTTATACAAGCATTCATTTATTTGTTGTGAGACAGTCTAGCCTAACCAGTGTAAGCAGGCATATATTCAAATCTATTTACTAACTTTACACTTACTTTCAGTAATATGATCTGTTATCTGACTGGTGCCAAGGATTAAATTCTTTAATGGTAGGATAAAATTGCTGAGTGTAAGAATATTTGACACAAGTAGGTCCTTGGTGGTGCACACCTTTAATCCCAACACTTGAGAGGCGGAGACAGGCTATGCATGTCTTTAATCCCAACACTGGCAGAGACAGGTGGATCTTTGTGGATCTTTGTGAATTTGAGTCTAGCCTGGTCTACAGAGCTAGTTCCAGGACAGGATCCAAAGTAATACAGAGAAACCCTGTCTTGAAACAAAACAAAACAAAAGAATACTTGACACAATGTTCAACCCTTTGGGTACTTTTCTGAGTTGTAAACCTCAGGGCTGGAAGTCAGTTGGTGGAGTGCTTGTCTAGCATTTGCTTGGGTTTGAGCCTTAGCAACACATAAAATCACATCATTCTTGCCTACACAGCAAGTTTGAGATCAGTGTGATCCACATGAGATTCTGTGTCAAAAAATAGAAAGAAGGAAAGAAAGAGGTAAACCATAGTGACAAAACATTTTTTCTGTCTCATTCATAATTGTTTTCTCTTTCTTCAAGTCAGGGTTTCTCTGTGTACCCATGGGAACCTTCTCAGACAAGCCTGACCTCAAACAGAGATTGGCCTGCCTCTGCCTCTCTACTGCTGGGATCAAAGGCGTGAGCTGGCACCTCCCAGCTCATAGGCTTAAAAATAAAGATTTTTTTTATTATTCTTTTGTGTGGTTGTGTGCAGGTGCTTGTGGTTTCCAGAAGAGGTCATTAGATCACTTGGAGCTAGTTAATAAGTAGCTGTCAACCATCTGATGTGAGTGCTGGGCCCTTAATTTTGGTTCAATGGAAGAGCAGCAAATTCTTTAAACTGATAGCACCCCCTTTCCCCTCATATCTCTAAAGTTATCTAGGGACATTTTCTACCTCAATACTCTGGTCCCACTCAGCTGATATGAATTGTGTTTGTTAACGAGAAAAGTCCCCCTTGGGTTTCAGTAGTTTTTGATGAAGGTAGGAACTAACTAATGAAGAAGGGTGCAGCCATGATAGAGCACTTAGCTGCCCTGCGCCTAACCTTCAGTCCCACCAGTATAAACTGGAAGCTAAGCCCCTTCCTTTCATTGTTTGGTTTTGAGTCAGTGTTTTACTATGTTACCCTGGCTGTCCTGGAAGTCACCAAGACCCGGCTGGCCTTGAACTCTCAGAGATCCAGCTACCTCTACCCTCCTCCCCCGCAGTGCTGAGATTAAAGGCAATCATCACCTCTGCCCAGTTCAACGTCAAGTTCTTTGATTAACACTTCATTACCCAGAGAACCGAACTTTACTTGTTCCAGGAAAGACAGTGGTTCCTTCCTCTCACATACAATCTCAGAAGCATGTGGAGCAACGTTGAGCTGCTAACAAGTGATGACACTGGAAGCGGACACGTCAATATTGGTTCAAAAAAAGAAAATGTGACGGCTTTGTATCAAGTAGACTTGCTTGGGAGGATCTCCTCTGAGAAGGTAATGATCTCATGTTGACTATGAGTCATTTTAGCAGTGTTTCCAACACTTTCTAACGCACATGCAAGGTGGATGTAAGCTGAATTGGATGTGGTTGTTCCAGTATCTGGATGATGAGGCAGGTGGGAGACCAGCCTGAGTCATGTAAGCCTGAGTCCAGGCCACTTAGGGCAACATTAAGCAGGCACTGTCTCAAAACTAACACAGAAACCTGCTGCCTGCTTAGAAAGTAAGACATTCCCGATAGAGTTGAAGACGGGCTCCCTCCTTGGTCCAGGTCTGCTATTAGGAGCACTTTCCCGACAGCCTGGTCCCAGAGCCTCATCAGTCCCAAAATAACACACAGACTATGTGTTAATTATGAAACTGTTGGCTGGTTACTAGTGTTTCTTATTGGCTACCTCTGTCTTAAATCACTAATATATGTATTTCTACTGAGAATGCCAGACTCTTGTCCTCTTTCCCAAGATCACATCATGACTCCATTACATTTCCCAAAGTCCTCCACCTCTCCTAGTTCCACCTATCTTGCTTTCCTATAGGCCAACAGTGCTTTATTCATTAACCAATAAGAGAAACATATTACAGAATGGCATCCCCATCAATCTGCCCCATCAGTCTTGCTTATGTACTACGATAAGCACTCTTAGGACTTAGGAGTCCAGTGTTTCTACGTTCTGGGACTATTTCTCAAAAACTTGAAAATAATAATTCATCCAGGCTCAGAAGTAGTAAAGAGATTTTATTCAAAGTAAAACAAAGCAATAGAAAAAACTAGAATGTCCTGCAAAAAAGCAGCAGGCCACTGGAGGAAGGGTACTCAAGGCCTCTCTGGTTTGTGGCTTCCTTACATGGGGTTCAAGAGGAGGCATTTGATTGCTAAGAGGTGTAGTATAGGCAGTTCTCTATTTTGATTCACAAATTAGGTCATAATCATTTTTATACTGCACATATCCTTTCCAGTAATTCATTTGATTTTAATTATATGTGTGCCCTAATTATGAATAGACATAAGGTAAATAGGGGATTTTCTCTAAAATCTTAATACAATTTTTTGTTTGTTTTTTGTTTTTTTGAGACAGGGTTTCTCTGTATTGCTTTGAAGCTTATCCTGGAACTAGCTCCGTAGACCAGGCTGGCTTTGAACTCACAAGAGATTCACCTGCCTCTGCCTCGCGAGTGCTGGGATTAAAGGCGTGTGCCACCAATACCCGGCTTTCTTAATACAATTTTACCTTACTGTACACTACTCAAAACCAGTTGAAGCCGGACCACATTTCTGTGCTTTGTCCTTAACTGCATTGGAAATGCACTTGATTAGAAACTATTTAAATTTAATTGTTAAGGGCACAGGCATTTATCTTAATGTTCAGAGATTGGTATGAGTAGCCTGATGCAGATGCCAGTCTGAGGGTATTTGGCGATAGTTAGATGTATTGTTCAGAGGTAGGTGTGTGTGTGTCTGTGTGTCTCTGTACAGGTAAAAGGGTTAGGTTCTCAAGTGCTTTACTACACAGTCGAAGCCAAATATAGTCACAGGCTAAATGAACTCTTGTGCTTGCCTGCCTCACTCTGCAGGGTGAGGTTTATTCTTTCTATTAATTTTCTGTATTTTAACTTTTTTTTTCTTCTTAAAGTCAGGGTCTTCACTGTAGCCTGTGCTACAATGAAGATTCCATTTAGCCAATATTTAATAACCAGTACTTGTTCTCTACCCAGATTTCTTGCTAAGTTAGACAGTGAGGCTGAGGCAGAATTATTTTCACTAGGCTTTCAATGTCTGGTGTTAAGTATATCTTGCTTTATATGGATTTCTTTTTCATAGAGGTATATATTCTCTAGTTCACTATTTCCCATGGTTCCCATCCCTAGTTTAGATATAATACTGAGATTTTAAGTCAGGCTTGAGTCTTGTGTTCCTCTTGATGCCTGGTTCCTATAACTTGATTTTAGCTTTTGGGAGACAAGGGGTTAAACAAGATACCTTTGCTCTTCTGTGTCCATCCTGGTTTATATCCCTACTTAGGATCCTGTATAATTTTGAGATATGCCATACAATATGTAAGTACTTTATGACTCAATAGGCAGATTAAAGAGAAAAGTCTTATCTGGCTATGTTTTAAAGTAAGGTATATGACAATACTTTTGTTTGTTTGTTTTCAAAACAGGGTTTCTCTGTGAATCAGTCTTGGTTGTCCTGGAACTCATTCTGTAGACCAGACTGACCTTAAACAGAGGCACCTGCCTCTGCCTCCCAATTGCTGTGATTAAGAGCGTTCACTACCACTGCCTGGCTACTTTGTTACTTGTATTTGTTTTCTGAGACAGGGACTTAGTACATAACTTTGGATATTATAGAATTTGATATGTAGACCTGGCTGGCCTTCAACTCACAGAGATCTGACTGTCTCTGCCTACTTGAAGGGAGCAGGCAAAAGCACCTTGGTCTAAGTACTGCCATTTCGACTTCAGACTCAATTTTATCTGTAGGTTGAAACATAGTTCAAGTTCCTAGGCCATCGGGGAGCTGGGAACCTTCCAATAACTGAACTACCTCCTCCTTATGCAATGGAAGCAGTTTGGTTTTTTTTTGTTTTGTTTTCAAGAGAGGGTTTCTGTGTTGTCTTGGCTGTGCTGGAACTCTTGGTGGATCAGGCAGGCCTCAAACTCACAGAAATCCACCTGCCTCTGCCTTCCGAGTGCTGTGATTAAAGGCATGTGCCACCATCTCCTTGCTGAAACAGTCTTTTATGCCTCTTAGTTCTCTAAAATATTATGGCTGTCCTTAACAACAGAAAGAACAAATGCATCTGACTGGTCGGACTGAAAGTCTTACATTTTGTGTTGGTTTACAATGATGGAAGACACAAGGAAAGTCCCAAATCTTTGACTTCTGATTAATGAAAATCGTAGCTGTAACTTGGTAACTGATGTTTGTGGTTTTTGTGCTTATAAACCCGGCTTCTGCCCCTGCTTGAGGCTGCCAGGAGAAACAGGCTTCTGAGTTCTTTTCCTGCAGCCCTGATTGATCAGTGACCCCGCTTATGTGGTGATGTATTAAAGACTTTAGAACACGTCAGAATTGTCTCTCTCCTTCATTGTGGTGTGTAATGTGCTAGGTGTAACATACTAAATACTGGATTCTTAAAAAAAAAAAAAAGGTGTACAGCACTACACCTGTCCCTATGATAATACTATTAAATATCATGAAGTTTATATGAAATTATTTTACTTTTGGTTATGCTTTCCCCTCCTCCAGGCCTCACTGAGTCCAAAGATACAAGCATTCAGCTTAAGCGATGGCTTTATAATTGTTGCAGACCAGTCAGTGATATTGCTTGACAGTATATGCAGAGCACTTCAGTTGCATCTTATATTTGGTAAGTCTGACAGAGTGAAATACCTGAGAATCAACCTTTATTGCTACTGGTTTCTAATGCGCCTTGTTTCTTTAATCTATTACTATAAGAATTAAAATTAGATAAATTTCAAGAAAAATCATCAGTACCCGTTGGGCCTTAGTGTCAAAAGATGCTGACATAATTCCTTGCCTCAGAATGTTTAGTGGGGGGGTCATGCATGTTAGCAAACATTTAATTTTCTTGTTGGTTTTGTGGTATTTCTTCAACCCTTACTCTGTTTCGTATTTGAATCCTAATGTTTGAGCCATTTGTGGTTAAGTTCCTAATCTTGTACACATTTTAGGTTTGTACAGGTGAAGGAGGCAGGTTGCCAAGTTTATTACTTCTAGGATGTATCACCCTGTAATAATCTTTTAGAATATGCATGTGAAATAGTTCTTTGAGTACCAGTAAAGAAGATTTAATAATGAATTACATTGTGGTGTGAATTTGTAATCCTAGTGCTTTGGAGGTTAAGCCTGGAGAAATGGGAGTTAGAGGCTAACCTAGACTACATTCCAAGTTCCAAAGTTGGCCTAGGCTGCACAGTAATACCCAATCTTTAAAAAAAAAACAAGATCTTAAAAGAGCTATGAAGATAACTCAACCATTAAGAGCACTGACTGCTTTTGCAGAGGACCTGGGTTTGGTTTCCATTACCTATATGGGGCTCATAATTTCAGGGTAAGGGATCTGATGCCCTCTTCTGGCCCGCACAGCCACAAACATAGCTTTTTGGCAAAACACACATAAATAAAAATAAAGACAAATTTTAAAAATGTGTCATAGGATGGGCAATGTTGGCATACACTTTTTTAAACCCAGCACTCAGGAGACAGAGGCATGCAGTTCTCTGTGAATTCAAGGCCAGCTTGGCCTACTGAGTGAGTTCCAGGACAGCCTCCCAAGCTACAGAGAAATCCTGTTTCAAAAAAGTGACTTTTTTTCTCTGTGTAGCCCTTGCTCTGTAGACCAGCTGGCCTCAAACTCACAGAAATCCACTTGCCTCTGCCGTGGGAATGCTGGGATTAAAGGTGTTGTGCCACCCACCGTGCCTGGACTCAAGAGTCACAATTTAGAAATAAAGTCTTGAATGATTATAAAAAACTATTAAAGAATGACTTAAGTGAAAGATTGTCCTATCTTACTGTTTTTTATTGTTGTGTTTTTGATTTTTACTAGTTCATTTTTTTTTTGTTCTTTTGTTTTTAGCCCCTGTTATCTTTTTGTTGTTTTGTTTTTGGAGACATGGTTTCTTTGTGTGGCTTTGTAGACCAGGCTGGCTGAAAACTCACAGAAATCCATCTGTCTCTGCCTCCTGAGTGCTAGGACTAAAGGCGTGTGTCACTACTGCCAGGCAACCCTGGCTATCTTCAAATTTGTGAACTGACTCACCTCTTACTTCCAGCCCTGAGGAGGCAGAGGCAGGTAGATCTGAGCTGAGGGCAACCTAGTCTATAGAGCAGGTAAGTTCCAGGGCTGCTGGGGCTACACAGACACCCTCTTGATCCTCCTGTCTCTTACACGTTGGGATTATAGGCATGCATCACCATATTTGGCATAGATTGGTATAATCACTGACTTTTTGGTGTGAAAATTTTGCACTTTCTAAATTGAAATTAAGGATTATTGAAAGTTGCTTGTAACTTTGATTTGAAATTTTCAGATACTGACGTGGATGTGGTGGGCCTGTGTCATGAAGGAAAGTTTCTTTTGGTCGGTGAAAGAAGTGGCAACTTACATCTTATCCATGTAACATCGAAGCAAACATTATTCACCAAAGTAAGAGCCCTGTTTTCCATTTTCATCCCAACACTCTCTTAGCCCAGCACTCTGGTAAGCCATCACTTAACCTGCATTTTGAAAATAAGATTGCTTCTAATTTAAATAAAATTTATTTTAAAAATTAATTAATTAAGAAACAGAAAATTCTGTTATCTTAAATTTAAGAATCAGACTGTATGAACATGCCGAAGTAAACACATACACAAAAAATGAAACTCTGAAGACACTTTGTCCAGTTTTCCCTTTTCAAGCCGAAGCAATTAGGGCGTAGTTTATTATTGCTAATGTTAGTTGATGAGTGGGGCTTAAACAATATACCCCTCACTTGTATTTATCTTCATTTATGCTTGCTATTTGAAATTCGTTTGCAACCAGGCTTTTGTGGAGAGAGCTAGTGATGAGTATCAGCATACTTACCGGAATCTCATTATTGAGAAAGGTGGTTCAAATGAAGGTAAGTTTCTTTGAAGTTTTTGCATGTTTTTTGATGGATACCCAATCAAATATGCACATTTTTGTTTAATAAACATTGTAAGTTCATTCCTGTGCCACCTAAATCATGGTACAGTTTCTGTCAATGCAATTAATATAAGAAACCAGTTTTTTTGTTTTGCTTTAGAGCCCAGGTCTCACTATATAGCCCTGACTGGCCTGGAACTCACTTTGTAGACCAGGCTGCCCTCAAATATATATAAAGATCTGCTTGCCTCTGTCTCTTGCTGGGTGGGATTAAAGATTAGTGATACCATAACTGGCACTTTTTATTTTTTTTGTATTTGGAGCAGATCAAATGTTAATAATTAAGGAAAAGTAAGAGAGAATTTCTAAGAATAGGAGGTGTTTTCTAGGTGAAAATACATTTTTAGCTTTTTTTTCTTACAAATACAAGTTTTTCTTCATTGTGATGTTACATTCCTTTAAAATATCTGTGTGGGTTTTAGCATGTAAGAACTTTGTTTTGTTACCTTTTTCTTGTTTGGTTTTTCAAGACAGGGTTTCTCAGTGTAACAGCTCTGGCTGCCCTGGAACTCATTCTGTAGACCAGGGTAGTCTAACATTGTAGAGGTTCTCTTGCCTTGGCTTCTGCTTCTCCAATTCCGTTATTAAAGTTGTGCACCACCACCCAGTTCATTTTTTTGTTTCTGTTTTTTTGTTTGTTTGTTTTTGTTTTGTTTTTGTTTTTCGAGACAGGGTTTCTCTGTATTGCTTTGAAGCTTGTCCTGGAAGTCCCTCTGTAAACAAGGCTGGCCTTGAGAACTCCGCCTGCCTCTGCCTCCTGAGCGCTGGGATTAAAGGTGTGTGCTACCAGCGCCTGGCTTTTTTTTATTTTTTTTTAACTACATTTGTTTTGTGTGTACATGTATGACTGTACATGTACATGTACATTCCTGCTCACTTTTGGAGGTCAGAGGACAACTTGTTGGAGTTGGTTCTCTCTTCTTACCCGTGTGGGTCTGAGGAATGAATGCAGGTCATCAAGCTTGGCAATAAGTATCTTTACCTGCTGAGACATCTCACCAGACCTTGTTGCCAGATTTTAGAGCTAGTTCCCAGTATTACTTTGACTCTCCTATTCATTGGTTTTGATTTTATTTTACCAGGTACCTATTACATGTTGCTTCTAACGAACAATGGATTTTTTTATATTACAAACCTCCAGCTTTCACAAATTGAACAGGGTAATGTATTTTCCTATTGATTTGTGACAGTGTTTATTAGTTTTTAAACCTGTGGTATTGGATATAATTTGAAGTATTCAGAGCACACATAACTCTTATCTGCTAAAGCAATGGTAGAATGTGAAGAAATATTATTTGGTTACAGCCTTCTAACAGTTTATAGCTTAATTGTGAAGAAAAGACATATACAGTAATAAATGACTTTTTGTAATATTGAAGATCATCTCCAGTGTCTTGTGTATACTAGGCAAGTGCTCTACCTGTTGTTCTTTTGCTGCAGCTATTGCCTAAGAAACACAAACATGAGACTCAGCGCCCATGCGGAGTTTATTGAGAGGGGAGAGGAAAGGGGGGGGTAGCTGGTGGCAAACCGAAAACGGGGAGAGAGATAAAGAAAGACAGAAGGGGCCCCAGAGAGAGAGAGCAAGATAATTAGGTTTTAAGATGCATCATTTTTGATGGGGGTGGTGGCTCACATCCTTCATCCCAGTTCTGAGAGGCTGGAGCATCTCTGTGAGTTCTAAGTCAGGCTGGTCTATATAATTCCAGTTATATAATATATATAATTCAAAGTTAATGCAGGATCAGGATGGGTAAAAGAGATGTTCTGAGCCAGAATGGGAAATGGTGAATACTTTACAGGTGAGACTTAGGCTTTAATACAAGTTGGGTGGTGTAGAGGTGTTTGGTATGATTCTGTACAGTTAGCTCAGCCAATCCCTTGGGGATTTCTTAGGCTCTTAGGGAAGATCCTTGGTCAAAGAGACTAATTTATGGATCCTGACTTGTATCCTTTGACCTAGGATCTATTATTTTCACTTTAACTGAAAAGGAGTTGTCTTATTTTTAGTCTGCATGAACCTGTGGATTGATTTTATATTTAGATGGCTTTTTTTTTTTTTTTTTTTTTTTTTTAATGAAGCAATTGAGAACACAGACTTGGATTTGGCCAAGAAGGTAAGAAAAGAAAATCATACTGCTTTTTTAAAACTTTGACTGCTATGAATATAGAGGCTATTTCTGTGATTAGTTGTTATACTGGTGGTACTTTAGGAGTTGCTATAATCTAACATTTCAGTAATGTTTCTGTTTAAGCATAGATGATTGATTTGAACAGATTTTTGTGATTTTTATTCAGCACAGATATATACATGTATTCTAATTTTTTTTTTTTTTTTTTTTGTTTAATTTTGCAGTTACAAGGACAATTCAAATGTAGTTTCATTTCTACTGCAAATTACCACAGTCTTGGTTGTCTTAATCTTGTTGCTGGAGAATTTGCAAGTGAAACTCCTGTGATAATTGGGGTAATTCTTTTTATAAATTTTGCTTTTGCATAAAATGGTTCTTTTTAGTTAAAGTACAAATTAATTAGTGGTGTGACAAGAACAGTCAGGGCTGGAGGCTCAGTGGTTTAGACCCTTGCTGCTGGTGAGCACCAGAGCTTGGTTCCCAGTACCTAGTTGTGAAGGTCACAAATACCTATAACTCAGCCCTCTCATGGCCCCTGGGCACCTGCACACATGTGTATACACAGAGAGAGATAGACACATAAAACATAAGTAAAAATAGATCTTTATCAGAAGAAACAAGCCAGACATGGTGGCACACAGCTTTAATCCCATTGCCATGTCTCCACAAATATAGGGGGAAAAGGAAATTATAAAATTAACTAAATAAAATTTCCACATTAAATCACCGGGTATTGATTTTTCCTAGTCTCTTCCTGAGATTTTCTTTCCTTTGTTGAGACAGGGTGTCACTGTGCAGCCCTGGCTGGCTAGAACTCACTGAAAAGACCAGGCTTTCCTTGAACTCAGACATCTGCCTGCCTCTGCCTTCCAAGTGCTAGAATTAAAAGTGTCTGCCACTGCTGCCTGGGCTTTTGTTTTTTGTTTTTTTCTTTTTTAATAAACAAAGGCTATGCTTACAATGTTGGTAGAGGTTCTTTTTCTTTGAGGTGAGATGTTGGAATATGTGTACTGAAATATTCAAGTGATAACAATGAATATGAACACCTTACTGTTCTCAGTCTGTTCTTCATTTATTTATTTGTTTGTTTGTATGTCAATTGAAATTGGGATCCTGCAAAAGCCCAAAGAGAGTGTCAAACCCCTTGGAGTTGAGATTTGAGATACAGGCAATTGTGGGCCACTGGTAGTGGATACCCACAAAGGAACTCGGGTCTCTGCTAGAACATCAAGCTCTCTTAACCATGGAACATCTTTTCAGTTCCTCCAGTCTGTTCTTGAGTTAAAAGAGAAATTGGGATAAGACCAAAGCTCCTTGGAGCTGGGTGTTAGCCCATGCTTGCTAACCTAGCCTACAGACCTTTCTGGTTAGGGGGCTCAGATAGGAGGATCTTAAGTTTGATGCCAGCCTGGGCTAATTAACAAGAAGGTACCTGAAAATGAAATAAAAATGGCTGGGGATAGTAGGAGAGTGCTTGGTTAGCTTTGATAAAGCCCCGAGGGTCATGCTCCAGAATCCCCCACTCCATCTCCCATAATCACATACACACATGTGCTTGAACTCAGAATGTGTACAGCTTATGTGCATCTGCTTTGTGCAATTTCTGGAAGGTTTGGGTTTGAGATTTCCACTGATGTTTATTTTCTCTTTTCCAGGGAACTGGTAGTTCTGCGTTCTCAAAATGGGAATCGGATCCTACTAAGAAAGAAATATCCCTTAAGAACTTTGTGGACACAGAAATTATTAAAGGTAAAGATAAGCCACGAACACTACTTTCTGTTGCCACTCTGTGTGTGTGTGTGTGTGTGTGTGTGTGTGTGTGTGTGTGTGTGTGTGTGTGTGTGTGTGTGAAGATAGGGTTTCTCTGTATTGCTTTGGAGCCTTCCTGGAACTTGCTCTGTAGACCAGGCTGGCCTTGAACTCAGAGAGATCCGCCTGCCTCTGCCTCCCTGTGCCTGGCTTCTGTTGCCACTGTTAGATGTGCCCAGGCTCATTTGCTGTGTAGCTGAGGCTGACCTCGAATTTCTGATTCTCCATCCTTCACTCCAAAAGTGCTAGAAGTACCTGTCTACACTGCTGTATATGATAATGTGTATGTGGAAGCTGGGCATTGGTGGTGCACGCCTTTAATCCCACCACTCGGGAGGCAGAGGCAGGAGGATTTCTATGAGTTTGAGGCCAGCATGGTCTACAAAGTAAGTTCCAGGACAGGCTCCAAAGCAATACAGAGAAACCCTTTTTCAAATAAATAAATAAGTAAGTAAGTAAGTAAGTAAATAAATACATACATATATACATACATACATACATAAATAAATGATGTGCTGACAGAGACTGAATGGTGTGTCTGTGTTTGTGTGTGCAAAAGTCGGAGCATGTGTGTAGGTCAGAGGATGACTCTCAGGAGTTGTTCTCTTTATGCTATGAGTCCTAGGGCTTGATCTCAGGTTATCAGACTTGGTACCAATAGCCTTTCCTACCATCTTGTAGGTCCCCTGGCCCATTTTTACTTTGTTTTCCTCTATTACATTTGTTTAGTTGTACCTTACATGAACAAATTTGATTATCTTAATGTATATGTGGAGAACAGAGGCAAACTGGGTTCTCTCCTTTGACCTTGTGGGCTCCTGGGATTGAGCTCAGGTTTTCAGTCTTGGCAAATGCTTTTATGCTTGAGCAATCTTATCAACCCTGATTTTGGTTTTGTTTTTGAGGTGAACTCTTAGGGTAGTCTGTGCTGACCTGAAACTCACTATATAGCTCAGACTTGACTCAGATTTAAGGCAGTTCTGGGGGGTTTCTGAGGTGCTGGGAGTATAGGTATAAACCACTTTTCCAAACATGGGCCATTTTGTTATGTCACAGTAAACGATCCAGATTCACTTGGTGACTGCACACATGTTCATGGCTTATTTCAATTGGAGAGGGTTTGTGTTTTACTGGTCATCTTGAAGCAAAAGCAACAATAACAAAAGTCAAAACTGAGGCAGCAATAAATGAAAATAGGAACTTCATTAAATTGTAGCTCTGCCTTTTTCTGAAGATGGTAGTTTACAGCTGGACCAGGGTCCTTTGTGATTATGAAATAAAACCCTTAGACATTTTCCATTCTCTTCCAGGTGCAAAGTCATTTCAGCTGATCGACAACCTGCTTTTTGTGCTCGATACTGATGTATGTTTCTGAGCCTTCTTCAGTGTTTTCTTTTTACTGTTGTTGTTGATCACTTTGTTGTTATTTGAGTTTGCACTAGGAAGTCAGCTCACAGGCTCATTAATGCCACGCAAGTAACCTAGCATGACGCTGCATCCTCTACCCTGATAATATGTCTACTGATAAAAACGTTAGACAAGGACATTAGCTGGGGTGGATTACCTAAATCTTAACTTGAAATGATAAAGATTTCTAACTGAGTACTACTTCTGTAGAACGTGCTGAGCTTGTGGGACGCTCACACTCTCACTCCTGTGTGGAACTGGCCTTCTCTTCCCATCGAGCAGTTTCTTCTCACAACAGAGGCGGATTCTCCCTCATCCATTACCTGGTATGCTGGAGTCTAGTTAATAGTGATTTTCATAGCACTGGGTTTATTCAGATCATTTATTATGGTTTATGTTCAGAACCACATCAGAAACTGTCTGGCAGAGGAGGACCTATTCCTTATTTGCCAGTTTCTATTTGCCACAAATAGGTAATGTAATAGGAACTTGTATGTCATTATATTAGACACAGAATCTGTGAAAACAGAATCTACAGTCTTCTATGAATCAATTTTAACCTTTCTGTGAGAATGTCACTTATATTTAGCAACCTGCAAAGCTTGTTTAACTTGAACTTTCTCTCCTCTCCCCTCCCTTCCCCTCCTCTGCCCTCCCCTCCCCTCCTCTCCTCTCCTCTCCTCGTACCTCCCCTCCTCTCCTCTCCTCTTCTCTTCTAGGCAAGGGATTGCAAACCTGAAATTAGTCACTCTGACAACTACAACGAAGGAGAAGGTACTAGGAAACTTTCCTTCATACTTGTCCATTTTGTGAGTTAGAAATCACAATTATTAGTCAGTTCTGGTGGCTCAGGCCTGTATTCCGAGCCGTTCTGCAGGCTGAGGTGGCATGGTCACAGCTGAAGGTCTGCCTGGTTCACAGAGAAATGATGCCATGTAATTTCCACAGCACGCTAAATTGATATGTGCATAGGTTTTGATAAACCTGAAATAAGCCTGCTGAACTGGATTTCATTTTTCAAAGAGAAGGTGGAGATTTTGGCTCTTTATTTCAAACAGAATATTTTAGGAATCAAAAATAATGAGCGTATTTGAGCTGGATGTGTTATCTCACACCTGTAGTAGTAGGATTTAGGAGGCTGAGACAGCAAGGTTGTGCATTCAAGGCAAGTCTGGGATAACCCAAGCAAGTCCTTATGACAAAAGCCAGGGGATGAGGGTGTATGTAAGGCACTGAGTTCACTTTGCAGAGCTGAAAGAGAAGGACTGGGATGGCAAAGAAGAGGGGAGATAAAAGAGAATAAAGAGAGAGGGAGGGCACAGAGGAGAAGGCATTTGCTAGGTGACTGTTGGGACATTGTAGCACTGCAGAATTAACTGAGGGGATATGGGTTGTGTTTAGTTTTGTACAGGATCTTTTAGCAGATGTTCTGACAGGGTAGTGCTGCCTTGTGCTGATAGGTTTGGATTAGCTCACTGAACTGTTTTCATTTCTTGTAGATGAGAAACCTCATCATCTATTCTTTACCTACGATGGAAATATTGTATTCTTTGGAAGTATCAAGCGTTTCTTCTTTAGTTCAAACAGGAATTAGCATGGTATGTGTATGCACATTTTGACTACTGAGCTATAATTTTCTTAACTTTTACAAGTAAGGAAAGCATGAGTAGAACATAGTGCAATACCTAGCTTGATCTCTGGTTTATACCTACGTTCATAATAACAGATACTCAGACCCAACCTCACTTCACAATATTTAAGGTAAAACTTCATCTGCTATTCCACTTATTTAAAACAATATATTTGTAGTATTTTTAATTGTGTGTGCGTCTGTGGGAGTTTGTGCATGAGCAGTATCAGCTCCCCTGGCACTGCAGTTGGAGGCAGCTGTGAGCTGCTGGGTGTGGCTCCTCTGCAAGAGCAGCACATCCTCCATCTCTGAGCTGTCTCTTGCCCTTCTTCAGCTTTTCATCTTCTTTTCTGCAGAACCATTGACCACAATTTCATAGCAGTAGCGATTTTTGTTATTTTAATAATATTTTACCAATTGTGCCAATTACTCTACAGCTTTTACCATTTATTTATTTTGTGTGGAGGCAGTGCACCTTTGGAGGTTAGAGGACAACCTGTGGATATCTGTTCTCTCCCACTTTGGACTCTGGGGATCTAACACAGTCCTCAGGTTTGACAACCAGTGCCTTTACCCACTGAGCCATCTTGCCAGCCCCTGGAGGCTTTTTGAAACTTTTTTTCTTTCCAGGATCTAATCCTGAAATTACTGAATTTGGTTATCATGGCAGGGAGCGGTTTCCTGGCCCTTTTTGTCTTTTGAGAGACTGACAGTTGTGAATTCCCAGCTTGTTGTAAGATTTCTGTTTGGATTTGTCTGCTTACTTCATCACATGTCTCAATGTAGCAAGTTGAGGTCCTTATCCTAACTGTTTTGTCCTGTGATGCCAACATCTTTTTCTCAGTGACATTAAGAATCCAATAATGGATAATTCTTGCCTGAACCATTTGTTTATTATAATGAAGTGCCTGGTTGGCTTTATATTGGAGTTTTAATTTTTTTTGTTTTGTTTTTGTAGGATACTATATATCTTCTGGAAGGAATTCACAAAAATGATCCTAAGTAGGTCATGCTTTGTTTACCAGATAATCATTACATAGCCGCTAAATTAGAATTTACTCCTGAATGCTTCCTGGCAGGTACATCACAATGTAATATGCTCTTTTTCAGTCTATCTGAAGACTCTGTCTCTGATTTAGTACTTAAGTACCTTACAGAGGTGTTACCAGAAAACAGGTAACTTCTCATTTTTTTAAGCCTTATTTGCCCTTTAATGAGAAACTTAAACTCCCTAATGAATAGGCATCTGGTGAAATTTCTTCCAACCCTTCAGATTGAGCCGGTTACTTCACAAGCACAGATTTGCTGAAGCTGAGAGCTTTGCCATTCAGTTTGGACTGGATGTGGAGGTAAGCATTTATCTGTTCAAGTTGTTCTTGGGCAGACATTTCTTGGTGTGCTAGAAGCTCAAGAGACGCAGAAGGGCTTTACTTGAATTCATTAAAACAAGAGTTCTAGGAACTGGAGGGATGGCTCAGTGGTTAGGATAACTTGTTCTTGCAGAGGACCAGTACCTAAACAGTGGCTAACAACCATCTATAACTCCAGTTTTAGGGGATCTAAGGAGGCTGGTGGGCATCATGACACAAACCTGTAATGTCAGTACTGTGAGGGCCAGAATCAGGCAGGTCTCTGAGTTTCAAGCCAGCCTGGTATACATAGTGAGCCAGAGAGATATCACTGAAGAGAGACCGTATCAAAACAAAAAATAGTGATAAGATGCAGCTATTCTTGTAGCAGTTTGAAGTGACACATTTTTAATGCCAGTCATGACGTGGTTTAGTAGACCTCTAAAATTTACTTCTCCTGTGTTTACTGGAAGACTCCCTGCTTCGATAAGCTCCGATCCTCTGTTCTCTCTAACACTTCTACTAATAAGCAGTATCTAAGCTTTGCTCCTGTGAGTTCTATCGTTGGGCTGTGCATTTGTGAATTCATGCATTATCCTTCTGTGCCTGGCATAATGTCCTACAGTTTGGTCCATGTTGTCAGTGACAAGATTGGGTTCTTTTCTAAGGTTCAGTAGTCCTTAGTTGTGTACAGACTGTATTTTTCTGATTTGCTTATCTATCTATGGAAGCTTAATTAGCTTGGATTTGTGTCTTAGCTTGAATAAGAAAGCTCTTTGAACACCTCTTTACATGTTTGTTAAGGATTCAGTAATGCTGCTGGAAGGACCAGCCTACAGCAATTCAGGAATTGGCGGGGAGCCATGGAGTCGGTGGACTGATCACTCAATTGACTTTTCTATCTGAGGGAGCAAAATGTAATTGTTTGGGGCTGGCAAGCAGGGCAAAACTTAATTCTCTGGGACCAGCAAGTGAGGCAAAACTTAATTTTCTGTGGTTGGTGAGAAAGGGAAACATACACACACATCTCCCACATGTCAGTATCTCACCTAGGGTGCTGATGAATGGCAGGCCATCAGCAGGTCAGAGAAACTGAAGAGGAGATGCAGAGTAAGCAAACTACATACAACACAGACACATGAGGACTTTTCTGAGGGCCAAAGCTTAGCTCTTCATTTTATTACCCTTTCTATTGCTTGTTCTACTTTATCCTTTTTCTCTTCCGCTCCTCTACCTGATGTTTTACTTCTTTATTTTTCCCTTACAGCTTACAAACCCCAGCAAAATCTTTCAAGCAATAGAAAAATTACAATGTGGTTACCTTCTATTTTTTAAGTGAATGATTACAGTGAATACAAATAAAAAAATCTTGTTTCTCATTTCCCTTACATGATTAATCATTTTATGTATTACAGGTGAAAAACAAAATTGTCCTCAAGAACCCACATCCAGTTAAACATTTATCTTTGAGACTTCCCATAGATCAACAGCCCTTCAGCCAAAACTGTTTACATAGGCAGTGGTTTTTATAGTTGCCAGAAAAACAGATTACTAGTTCCACTATTTATATGTTAGAGTTCTGTTCACATATCTTAACTAACCATCCAATTCTTTGTTTTCTAGTTACATGAAGTCAGTTGTTTAAAGCTTTGTTTTAGCTATGACGCACATCAAAACTTATGGACATGTTTCCCCAATATCAAAAAGAACTTGAGCTAACTCCTGGGACTCAATTGTTTTCCTTAATCATTAATGTAAATCAGAGTCTATACGGCTCCTCAAGAGAAACTCATGCATCCTAGCTGTGTGACACTTCCTTGGTCCTATTTTCTGTCCTCTGCAGCCTATGCTTATCAAGGATGGGGACAATACTATATCCTACCTTTACCTGTATTAATTTTTCCCCTAAGCTAACCTCTATCATAATCCTTTACTACATTTGTTAAAAATCCTTAGTCATCAAAATTCTATTTAAACTAACACTTACTGTATAAAATCTGGACCTTGCCTGTCTGAGATTTCTCACCCTCAGTCAGTGCCTTGCATCTGGTAGGCTGAACTTTTGAAGCTCAGGTGCCACCTGCTGCTCCTCATACACAGCCACAGGCACAATAAATGTTTTTCATAATTCCTAATAATCTGGTTTACCTTCCAGATAGGTAAGAGTTGACTTTTTTTTTTTTTTTTTTTGAGACAAGGTCTTACCTTTCAGCCCTGGCTGACTTGGAGCTTCCTCCTTAGACAGCCTGGTAATGAATATGCGGAGATCTCCCTGCTCTGCCTCCCAAGAGCTGGGACTAAGGCATGCACCAAAGCTGCCTTGTTTAAGCCTCATTCTTCAACCAAGGGAGGAATGTCCTTTGCATGTCTTCCTTAGTTTCCCAAGGCGTGTCAGTCTCAGGCCCTGCCCTTCACATCACTTGATATGGCATGTTTGTGTTACAGCTTGTTTATAAGGTCAAATCAAATGATATATTGGAGAAACTGGCTTTGATTTCTTCGGACACCAGTGAGCAGACCAAATGGCAGCAACTTGTAGAAGAAGCTAAAGAAAATCTCTGCAAAATCCAGGTGTGTTTCCAGTCATCAGCTGAAATTTTCAGGTCGATGTGCTATCCGGCATTACTAAGTAGTCCCTGTCTGCATGTTTGAAACAGGATGACGATTTCGTGGTGAATTTCTGCCTCAAGGCCCAGTGGATAACCTATGAAATTACCCAGGAAATGCTCAGTTATGCCAAAGCCAGGGTAAGTTGTTCTCCTTTTAGAAAAATTTGCTTTAATCACTCATAATTCTCTCAGTTCAAATATATTTTCTTGTCCTTCAGTTTTTGTGTTTTTCCTTAAAAAAAAATTTTTTTTTCTTAAGTTACCTTTCTCCATCCAGCTTTGAGACAATTTACATAAGACACAGTTTTTCTATCTCAAATTCAGGGTTCGTAGTGTACTCACGGAACTGTTTGCATCAACACATTCTAGAATGAGGTGTGTGTAGTTTCTTTCTGGCCCTTCTCCTTGATAACTACTCATTTACTTCCTTTTTCTACTTAGTGTGTAAACTCTGGATATTTCTTATTTATTTGTTCGTTTGTTTAACGAACAACATGACAGATGTTTGTATGTAGTTCTGGTTGTCCTAGAACTCTGTAGACCTGGCTGCCCTTGAACTCACAGATATCTGCCTACCTCTGCCTTCCAAGTGCAGGGATTAAAGGTGCATGTGTCCAGCTTGGGCAGTTTTCATATGCAATATTTTTAGCAATATCTCTTTAAGATTTATTTTTATTTTAAATATTTTTGAGACAGGATCTCATTTTCTAGCTCTGGCTAGCCTGGGACTTGCTTTGTAGAACTGGCTGACCTTGAATTTATAGAGACAAGCCTGGCTCTATATCTCAGTACTAGGATTAAAGGTGTAAATCATCAGCATACCCAGCTCTTTTCATTATTTTTAATTGTGTGTGTGTGTGTGTGTGTGTGTGTGTGTGTGTGTGTGTCTGTGCTTGTGAATGCAAGTTCCTTTTGAGGTAAGAAAAGGGCATCAGACCAGGTGATGGCAATGCACACCTTTAATCCCAGCACTTGGGAGGCAGAGGCAGGTGGATACCAGTTCGAGACCAGCCTAGTCTACACAGTGAGTTTAAAACCCTGCCTCGAAAAAGAAAGCAAGAAAAAGGCATGAGATCCCCTGGTGCTGAACCAAATTGGGGTACTCAGGAAGAATAGTATATACTTTTAGCTGCTGAACCCCCATAAATCATTTCTTTATTGTTTAATACTATTGCATATAACAGATTTCTTTCATTTTGGGCTTAAATACTATTTACTTTCAAAGATAACATTTTCTGTCAAGTCACAGAAAGTCCCCCTGTTTATGAAAAGCAACACATCTCTGTGTTTGTTCTTTCTTTCCTTCCTCCCTCCCTCCCTTCTTTCCTTTCTTCTTTCTTTTGCACCGATATATAATGTATTTTGACTAGGTCCATCCCCAGCACATTTCTATCCTAATATCCTCTTTGTCTCACCATCCATGTTTAGCTCCTAAAGAAAGAAGACAAAACCCTGCCTGCCTATTCTGATGGCTTCATGGAGGTAATGGCATTGCATTGGTAGTTAATTCATGTATGAAGATGTTTTTCTTTTTAAGGCAGATTGATATTAAGTGACTGTTCAGTACCTCAGCTTCCTTAGCAACAAAATGGGACTCCAAGTAGTGTGGTGGCTTTGGAGTCAAAGCAAACAATCCCTGTAAAGCTTTTCTGCCTAGTCCCTGGTAGCTGCTAAATGCTCGATAAATGAACTTTGGTGATCAGTATGGGCATGCATACAAGCATATATGCATTTAAATTCCCAAAATAAGGCAGACAGGATGGCTCAGTGGGTCAAAGTGCTTATGCCAAGCTTGAAGACCCATATTTAGTCCTTGAGATCCACATGCTAGAAGGACAAACTCTTGCAGATTGTCGTGTTGTTGTCATTGTCATCCCCTCCCCCTCACTTGCTGTGGTACATGCACCCACCTCCTCCTCCACACACAGACAGTATAATAAATGTTAAAAAGTACTAACTTCTCAGAATGAATATTTAATCCAGCTAAGTTATCCCTTAAATGTAAATGAGTGGGAAACCCCACATTCAATATTCATTTGCCTTTATAATAAAATGGGACTAGAAATGTTTTCTTTATTTTGTGTGTGATATATTAAATAATGAAAATTGTGTGAATGGGAATTGAGCCATAATATGAGTTAAAATGAGGATGTATACAAAGCTTCTGTAGTAAAATGGCCTTTATTTTTAGCATTTAAAACTTTTTAAATTTCAATATCATCACTCTGTGTGTGTGTGTGTGTGTGTGTGTGTGTGTGTGTGTGTGTGTGTGTGTGTGTGTATGTGCTCTGTTTGCTTGGATGCAAGTACTGCAGCATGCATGTGGAGGTCAGAGGACAATGTTGTGGAATGAGTTCTCTCCTTCATTTAAGTGGGTCCCAGGGATTGACCTCAGGTCACCAGGCTTACACAGCAGGTGCCTTTTGATGAGCCATCTTACCAGCCCACATGTTATTAAAATTATCAAGTTACTTTTTCTTTAGGTGTTAAAGGCTCATGCAAAGTTAACTACATTTTATGGAGCATTTGGACCAGAGAAATTCAGGTGCGTGCATTCTATTTTTAACTTTTAAATTTGTTTCGGACATCATGAGAAAGATAGTATTCTTTTGAGTGAATTTGTATCCAAGGGAAGGAGGAGCCTATGTGTTCAAATGATAGGAAATATTATCTTTCCAACAATATGGCTTAAGAGCTTTGTCATCATTTCTGTCTTGCTCATGGTCATTGCCTGTGTTTTATAAAGACTTATCTTGTATGTGTAAATAATTATATTCTTGGTATGTGTACATGAATGTGTCTGTTTGAATTCAGATCTGGGACCACAGCTGCTAAAGCAAAATTTCTACATATCTACTTATGTCCTCCAAATATATTTGTTCTGATACATGGCTTAGAAAATTCCTGTTTTCTATTCATTCTTTTTGTCAGAAAACTCTTTTGTTTTGCTAATCTAATTTATAAAAAGTATTACAAAATTATAACTGGCTTGATTTGACTCATTTGTGGGGGGGTTTTTTTGTTGTTGTTTTTTGTTTGTTTGTTTGTTTCTTGGTTGGTTGTTTGGTTGGTTTTTCGAGATAGAGTTTCTCTGTATTGATTTTGGAGCCTGTCCTGGAACTCGCTCTGTAGACCAAGCTGGCCTCGAACTCACAGAGGTTCACCCACCTCTGCTTCCTGAGTACTGGGACCAATGCCAGGCTTGACTCCATTTTTAATGACTTTTGTTTGTTTTACATAAGAAATCCTTTTTTCTTGTACTTTTTTTTTTGTTTGTGTTTTGTTTTTAGAGACAGGGTTTTCTGTGTAGCTTTGTAGACCAGGTTGGTCTTAAGCTCACAAACATCTGACTGCTTCTGTCTCCTGAGCACTTAGATTAAAGACGGTGCTACCATTGCCTGGCTTACTTTTTTCTTTTTTAAAGACAGGGTTTCCTATAGCCTAGGTAGCTGGCTCAATTCTCCTGCCCCCACCCCTTTTGTAAAGTTTTGTATGCACTGGTTTTTTTTTTGTTTGTTTGTTTGTTTGTTTTGTTTGCCTACATACATGTCTGTGTAATGGTGTCAGAGCCCCTGGAACTGGAGTTATAGACAGTTGTGGGCTGCTGTGTGGATGCTGGGGATTGAACATGGATCCTCTGGAAGAACAGCCAATGATTTTGACCACTGGGCCATCTCTCCAGGTTGTTTATGTTGTGATTATCTGATTTGGGTTCCTTACTGGAGAGCCACTGCCATTAGTGAAGACGACAGGAGTTCTCTAGATCTGGGAAAGGAGACTTACTTGGCACTGTGGAATTTTTAGATCTGGTGTGCTTTTTACTTAATTGTTTAAAAAAAAAAAAAACAAAACAAAAAAAACAAACGGTAGAGAGATGGGTCATCGATAAAGTACACTTGTTCTTGTAGAGAACCCAGGTTTGGTTCTCAGCACCCACCTAGTGACTCTCAATAATTCATAACTCCAATTCCAGGAAGTCAGATTCCCTTCTCTGACCTCTGAGAACACCACACATGTGAGTGGTGCAAATACATGTGTGTAGGCAAAACATTCATGCACCACACACGTGGGTGGTATAAATACATACATGTAGGTTAAAAATTCATACATGTGAAATAAAACTAAAATTTTAAAAAGGGAAGTAGTTGGAGCCAGCAAGATGCTCAAGGTGTTTGCCACCAAGTATGACTAAGTTCAGTCCCTGAGGCCCACATGATGGGGGAGAAAATCAGTTCCTATAAGTTGTTCTCTGACCTCTACATGTGTGCCTAGCTCAGTTCCCCCCACTAAATAAATAATGTTCAAAAACAGTGTTTAAGATGTATAATAATACCTATATGGTAAGTATGTTTTTACACTTTTAACTTGGCTCTTCCCTCTGATTTCTCAGTGGTAGCTCTTGGATTGAATTTCTGAATAGTGAAGATGTTCTCAGAGATATTTTTATGCAGCTAAGAGAAGGAAACCTTGTTTGTGCTCAGTATCTTTGGCTTAGACATCGGGTAATGTATTCTGCATTTTAATTTTTTGATTTCTAGTTTCTGCAATGGGTGGTTGAGTATTGGGAACGAACAGGCTGTCAAGTGTAACTTAGCGGCAGGGTGTTTCTAGATTGATAGGCTGTGACCTGAGCCACGGGAGATTATCCCCAGATAATAGTAGATCATAGGAGGGCTATGGTATGCTGATAGTGCCTTATTTTATCCATCTTCATAGTTCAATTAGCTTTGAGTCATTCCTCAGTAGGCAGTGTTTTTATTAAGTGATTTATTAATATCATGCTTCTGCCAATATGGTGGAAAGGATGTTCCTACTGTTTGGATTGTAGTAAAGGAATACTCATTAAAGGTGTTTATCTGAGATGTGTGCAGTGGCACATATCTATAGTCACCATCCTGTGGATGCTAAGGCAGGAAGATTGCTTAGTCTAGGAGTTTCAGGCCAGACTGAGCAATATAGACCCCATCTTATCCACAGATATAGACTGTTTATTTAAATCCCCTTATGTTGGCTGATACTGACATATAGCATTTAGTTTAAAAGAGTGTGGTCTTATGCCACTCAGGGACATTCTTATTAGTATTTGTACTATCATCTCCAGTTGTATTTTCCTTAGGGTACAGTCCTTTCTGTGTGTGTTTATTGTCTATTACTCACTAATTAATTGTCTATTACAATATTTAATGAGCTGTAACTCCCCTTCATTTGAATTAATTGCATAAAGTTCCTTTCTCATTCTTTATTAAATCGGTAACATCATTGGGCAGTAGTGGCACATGTCTTTATCCCAGCACTCAGGAGGCAGAGGCAGGTGATTTTCTGAGTTCCAGGACAGTCAAGATTACACAGAACTCTATCTCAAACAAACAAACAAAAAATCAGTAACATATTCTTTGAGATGGCTTTAAAATTTCTTGTTTAAGAAAATAATTTTCTTTAGTTACCATGCAAAGTAATGGGTTTTGGCAAGACAGGGTCATGCATCTATATCCTTGTACTTTGTCTTTATTTTTCTCCCTCTCACTGCCTTCCACAAAGATCAAGCAGGTCTTTGTCCTTTGAGGGGTTGTTAGTTTAAACTTGTCAGACGAGTCTTAATTTCTAATTCTGTAATTCAGGCTGACTTTGAAAGCAAGTTTGATGTGAAAATGCTGGAGAATTTGCTGAACTCAATTTCTACACAAGTCTCCTTGGAAAAACTTTGTTCATGGTTTAAAAATGATGTGATCCCATTCGTGAGGAGGATTGTACCCAAAGGACAAGTGAGTTTCAGACCTAATTTAATGCTTCATATTGGATTGCTGAGGAAGCCTTGTAAAAAGGTGCTGCAGCTGAATGCAGGGTGCACATTTCTAATCTCAGCCCTTGAGAGGCTACCCCAGAAGGATTGCTGGGAATTTGAGTCCAGTCTACATAGCAACTACATAGCAAGTTCCAGGCCAGCATGGGCTTCAAAGTGTGGTCCTGTTTCCAAAGAAAAGCAAAGATGGTGGTGGTAGAGTACTGACTACCATGCTGGCCTGTTTGATGTCTTGGAGTCAGTGTCCTACAGTGTAACTGATAAATAAAGAACTCCTAAGAGATGGCTGCAGGGCTGGGAAGATGATTCGCTCAGTGGTAAAGAGCACATTCGAGTCTTTTGGAAGACTCACATGTGCCTCACAACCATCCGCAGGTCCAGCTCCAGGACAGCTGATGTCCCCCTCACCCCGGCCACACAAATGCACTCACTTACATTTTTATAAAATATGTAAAAACATTATAGGGATTTTTTGTGTGTGGTTATTGAGAATTTCATTTATAAATGTTGTATCCATTTCAGAATATTCTTGCAAAGTGGTTGGAACAGGCATCCAGGAACCTAGAGTTAACTGATAAGGTAATACCTGTGTATGAAATATGAAATTGACCTTTGTTCCCTCACAGCAGCTTCAAACTTGATTTTTAACAGTCTTTCATTTTTGTAAAAGGCAAACTGGCCGGAAAATGGACTTCAGCTAGCAGAGGTGTTCTTTATACCAGAAAAGACAGAGAAGTTTGGATTTGCATCCTCTTGGCAGTGGATTTCCTGGGTATGATGTCAAGACAATTTTATGATGAAATAATCCTATCATGGTGTGGGAAGTATCAGCAGAAGGATATCCTTGGCTATATATCATGTTCAAGGCCAGCCTCAGCTACATGAGATCTTCCCCCAGAGGCAGAGAGTTTATATTTGGGTCTTGAAACAATTGCTCTCCTGCTGGTTCTCAAATTTTAGAATCTGGTTTCCTCCTCTGGGTAATTCTGGCTCCTGTGTGTAATTATGGCCAGTACTTATTTCTTTGAGATAAGTTTGAGGGTGTTTGCCTGTCACACTTTTGTTCTATGTCCTTAATGATGTTATAATGCTTTTGTTTTAGAAAGATTACCAAAACACAGAGGAAGTCCAACAGTTACGGACACTGGTAATCAAGTTGCAGGAGCTGATCACCCTGCATAAGAAATACAACTGCAAGCTGTCCCTCTCTGAGTTTGAGAAGGTAGAGTTCCAGCCCTAGGAGCACTGTTTTGTTTTGGTACCCAGCTGTGGCCAGACTCTGTATCATTTACAGCATCTTCCCTGTCTCATCTCCAGGAAAATACAACCACTATAGTGTTCCGGATGTTTGACAGGGTCTCGGCACCAGAGCTGATCCCCTCTGTCTTAGAGAAGTTTGTGAGAGTTTACATGCGGGAACAGAATTTGCAAGAGGAAGAACTTCTTTTGCTTTATATAGAGGTAATACTTCCAACTTTTTAAGTATTTATTTCTTGTTGTGTGACTATGTGTGCTCACAGACATGATGCCTGTTTGAAGGTCAAGAACAACTTGGGAGACTGGGTTCTCTCCCTTCCTCCACATGGGTCCTGCGTGTCTGACTCAGGTCACAAGCCCCTTTACCTGCTTCCCACTTTTTGATTCTGAAATCTGTGTAGTACGTCATCATGGAAAATGCTTGACTCTGTAAGGACTGCTGCTGGCTTTACCACTAGCTACTATGAGGCAGTTGAATTGATCAAGAATGTAAACTAATTCTTATAACCGTCGAAGAACCTCCTGGCTGTTAGAGAGGCTGAAATGCTTGGGTCACTCAAGGCCAAAACCAGCTAGGCAGCATAATGAAGTCACATCTCAAGAAAAGAAGAGTAGGGTCTTCTGTGAGGTATTAGGAGTAGAAGTTCAATACATACTGGTTTTGGACGGGAGAAGGTACTAAGGATCGGGCCTCTGGAGTCCAAACTAGGTTTGTGTCATTAAAGGTGTGTGCTACCACATCCAGCCTGTGAGTTTCTAATATTTGAAAAATGTATGTTTCTCTTTCTTAGGATTTACTAAAGAGGTGTAGCTCAAAGTCAATGACACTCTTTGACACAGCATGGGAAGCGAAGGCCATGGCAGTGATAAGATGCTTGTCTGACACAGATGTAAGCAAATGCTAACTGTTGGTTTTTCCTGTTAGAACATTGACTCTTAAAGCTATTTTCTGGTCATAAAATAGTATTTATTAGGGATTTTTTTTTTTTTTTTGGCGAATGTAAGAAAAAGATAAAAAAAAAAAAACTGTACATAATTCTATTTCCTTTATTACACAAAATGAGATGAAAATTTACCCATTCCTACTACCAAGAGATTGTCCATGGTGGGTTGGCTGCCTCTGTTTGGGAGCTGGAAGTACTCAGAAGTGAGTCTCTTAACTTGTTGGTGCTGGGCTGTACAGTGATTTCCTACTATTGCTAGTTCTCATTATAAAGGTAGGGCGCATGTGCTCTTAGTCCCAGCATTTCGGATGTAAGTCCTAAATACATGAAGCCTTGTCTTGGGAAAACAATAAAGGGTAGGAAAATAACTAAATATTTAAAATACAAGGGCAGCCCTGATTGACTATGGGTTAGAGAAAGAGGACATGAAGGTTGGAGGATCCATGTGAGTCTGGGGGCAGTTGGAGGAGGTAAATGAGGGTGGACATGACCAAAATACATTGTATACATGTATGAAATTCTCAAAAAATACATTAAAAGATTACATTTAAATTTCGGAATTTACTTTTCGGAGATAGCTGAGCATATAGGAAGAACTCCACAGCTGCTGACTGACAATATCCTAGGTACTTCTCTGAATAACAGAACTGCTCAGTTTTGTTTTGTTAGAGATAGATTATCAAGTATCCCAGGCTGACCTCAAATTCACTCAGTAGCGGAAAGTGCTCTTAAACTTTTCTATTTTAGATTATTTATTTTACGGTTTATATATTAATTCTTTGCTTGGATACATGTTTGTGTGCCTGGTATCCATTGAAGTTAGAAGATGGTGTCAGATTTCCTAGAACTGGCCTTAAAAGACAGTTGTGAGCCACCTGATTTGGGTCCTGGAAACTGAAGTCAGGTCATCTGCTGGGGCTGCTAGTGCTCTTAACCATTGAGCCATCTCTTCAGCCCCTGAAATTGTTCTTTGTGTGTAACAACAGAAGGACATACGTGCTCTCAGTCTGCCCTGCACCTGATGTTTGCAGTGCCAATCACTTAGATGAGAGGTGCAGCTGACGACTGGTCATTGTCCCTGTGGTTTCTTTGTAGCTCATCTTTGATGCTGTGCTGAAGATAATGTACAAGGCGGTGGTTCCCTGGAGTGCAGCTGTGGAGCAGCTGGTGAAACAGCACCTGGAAATGGACCACCCCAAGTAGGTTTGCAGACACTAAATGATGTGCCCTGCACCAGCTTCCTGTTTTGGGGTAACAGCCAGTTGGGTTTTCCCATTGACTACTTCACGTAGTTATGTTATTAATATCAGTACATTTTGTTCAGGGTCAAGTTATTGCAGGAAAGTTACAAACTAATGGAGATGAAGAAACTTTTACGAGGCTATGGAATCAGAGAGGTGAATCTCTTGAACAAGGAAATAATGGTAAGTGCTGCTCGGATTTGGTTCCTCTACTTTCTTGTAATTCTGGAGCAGCTCAGGAAATTGGAGATTTTCATATTTAAACAGTTAACAGAACTAGACTTAATGTGCCATGACAAACATGAGGATAGAAGGAAAACTGAGAAATTGGTTCTCTCCTTCTACCATGTAGGTTTCATGGAGTGAACTCACCTTTACCCACTGAACCATCTCACTGGCCCCAGGAACCATGTTTTAATCTCAGTCCAGTTTAGGGTTTGTTTGTTGTTTTTTGTTTTTTTCGAGACAGGGTTTCTTCGAGTAGCTTTGGAGCCTATCCTGGAACTCACTCAGTAGACCAGGTTGGCCTTGAACTCACAGAGATTCACCTGCCTCTGCCTCTTGAGTGCTGGAATTAAAGTCATGCATCACCACCTCTCAGCCAGTTTAGTATTTTTGCTACATTTTAAAAATATTTCAGGCATTTTGCCTTCATAAGCAAAATGATTTCTTCATAAGCAAGTGTAAATCTTCATATTAAGAAATATGTGTTGTCTCTTTCAGAGGGTGGTCCGATACATTCTCAAGCAAGATATCCCGTCTTCTTTAGAAGATGCTCTGAAGGTGGCCCAAGGGTACAGACTGTCTGATGATGAAATCTACAGTCTAAGAATTATTGATCTGATTGACAGAGAACAGGTGTGGAAGTTTTAGATTGTCATGGGGTTGCTTTGTTGACTAAATCTCTACAGAAACCAAATTGTCCTTACTACTTTTACAGAACGCAATAAATAAGCTATGTCACCATGAAAACATAGTATATTAAAATAACCACTTTAAAAACATATTCTATAAATAGATAATGGACTTTTCTACTCTAGTTAGTACAGTTCAAACTCAGGTCTTTCACATGGCATGAATGGGACTCTTAGATTCTAAAATACGATGTGTGGGTTTTTCTCCATCTCAAATTTTATGAGGGTTTTTAGAGCTTGTCCTGGCATTCTCTCTGTAGACCGGGCTGGCCTTGAAGAGAAAGGCAGAGATGCCTCTGCCTTCTGGGTGCTGGGATTAAAGGTATAAGCCATTACTGTCCGGCTTTATCTGAAGTTTTTAGGTGCTAGGAATTGAAACTAAGGCCACATTACACATTACAGCACTGGGCTAATTACACATTACAGCACTGAACTGTCACTCTCTTTTTGTAACTTTAAATGTCTTTATTGCTTCATATTCAGCATCATAGGCATGCCCAAGTTGTATGGTAATCTTCACTGCTCTATATCCCCAACTATCTTGGAATGATGTGCATCCCAAGCTGGGATTCAAACTCTTAAGTGCTAAGATTGTAGGTGTGTGCCTCCATACCTTCTTAAAATTTTTAGATTTATAGTTTTTTAAAGCTTTACTTATATATGTACATGGGTGTTTTGTCTGCTTGTATGTCTGAACACGAGAGAGGGCATTGGATTCCACGGGACTACGGTTATAGGAGGATGTGAACCACCATGTGGGTGCTGTGAATTGAACTCAGGACCTTTGGCAGAGCAGCCAGTGCTGAGCTGTCTCTCCAGCCTCCAGGGCTTTGTTGTCTGTTTTGATTTTTTGAGACGGGGTTTCTTTGTATGGTCCTGGCTGTCCTAGAACTTGCTCTGTAGACCAGGCTGGCCTTGAACTCAGAGGTCCACCTGCCTCTGCCTCCTGAGTGCTGGGAATAAAGGTGTGCCCCTCCACTACCCAATTCTAGCCCTCAGAGTTTTAAAAATATTAAACCGTAGTCTTTTTTTCAATTCTGTTAATTGAGCCCAGGTCGTCACACTGAACAATGTAGACTTTTTTCACTTTCAAGTAGAAAAGAAAGAGCTAAGTTCAAACTATTCCTTGTAAGGACCAGCTGTTTTTTTCTTTCTAACATCGTTCACAGGAGGATGACTGTCTCCTGCTGCTGAGGTCTCTACCTCCAGCCGAAGCCGAGAAAACTGCAGAAAGAGTCATTATTTGGGCTCGACTGGCACTGCAAGAAGAGCCAGATGGTTCTGAAGAGGTGAGGAGGTCATTAACTGAGATGTGGTGCTGGTGCATACCCAGAATTCAGAAAAGGGGGAGGGGGAGGGCTGGACCTTGAATTCTTTCTCTCTGTTGTTAAATCTTCAGAAGTAATGGCTGAAAGCCTAGTTATTTACTCCACATAAATTACTTAAGTTGTTTATTAAGTGCTTTACCTGAGGAAGTTTGTAAAGGTTTAGTGTGACTCCACAAGAAAAAGAAAGCTCTTTCAGTTAGTGTAGTCGAAAGGCTGTAGGTTAGCACATCTTTCCTGCTATTTCTAAAGTCCATATTGGCTGTCTCTCTTTAATGCTTGTATCGCCTTGCAGCTCCACATAACCCCCAATCACTTGTTTTATTACTTTTCTGATTCCTTCATTCCTTCATTGGTTGTTTTGTTTGCTTCCTTTGTATTCGTGTGTGTGTGTGTGTGTGTGTGTGTGTGTGTGTGTGTGTGTGTGTGTGTGTGTGTGTGTGTTTTCCAGAAAGGGTTTCTCTGTATAACAGCCCTAGCTGTCCTGGAACTCGCTCTGTAGATCTGGCTTGTCTCTATTTCCCCAGTGCTAGGATTATAAGCGTGCACCACCACCCGCTAATACCATTGTTCTTAGGTTTTTGTCTGTGTCCCGCCGAGGTGATCAGTAAAGAAGTAGATTTCACTTTGCATATTTTAGGACAAGGCATGGAGAATGTCTGTGGCGAAGTCATCAGTGGATATTCTCAAAATCCTGTGTGATATCCAGAAAGGTAGTTTCTCTAGCCTCTGTTCCTCAACTTGGTTTTTGTGCCAAAGCTTGACAAGGCTCTGATTGTCTAATTTTACCCATTTTTCCATAGAAAAATTCTAACCTTTTTTTTTTTTTTAAGTTAGTCATATTGGAACAGACCATGTAAAGTTGGCTGACTTTCTGCTTACATGTTCTAGTAAGCTGTTCATTGTTGGACCAAATATTTGATGTATTTTTGGCGATGATAAGAGGAGAAAGCCTATTAAACTCGGACTGAAAATAGCTGAGAACGTGGCTTTCGGGTTGGGGGGGAGGGCATAATTTGTTTAGGAACAATTGCCACTTTTTATGTTATTATTTTTAATCATGTGTATGTGTGTCTGTGGTGTGGGTATATGTATGTGTCCATGCATGCCAGAGAAATTGGGTCCCTGGAGTTGGAGTTCAGATGATAGTGAGCTAGTTACCTGATGTGTGGGCTGGGAATTGAACTTTGGTCTTCTGAAAGAGCAGGGAGTGCTCTTAACTAATTTTATTATAACCCTTAAACTTCCCTGTGCTGCCTCCAGAAAGAAGTTTTTTTTTCTCACATTTATCTCTTTTTGCATTTCAATTATGTCATGTCAGGGGCAATGCGATGGCTCTTCAGGTAAAGGCACTTGACAGGCAAGCTTGAGAGCCTGAGTTCAATCCCTGGAACTCATGCCAGTGTGCAAGGAGAGCCCCTAATCCACAGAGCTGTCCTGTGACCTCTACGTGCATGCTAGGACATGTGTATGCTTGTGTGAGCGTGCGCACACACACAGACACATACACACACAGACACATACACACACTAAGTGAAATTTTAAAAAGTGCTACATTGGCAACTGAAAAGCAGCACAGAAGACTTACAAGAAAACCAAGGTTAAATAATATGTTAGCTTTTTAAAAATCCCGATAATGTAGTATGTTACTGTTTTATTGCTATAGCAATATACCCAAGATTGGGTAATTTAAAGAATAGTGGTTTATTTAGCTTATAGCTCTGGAGACTGAGAAGTTCAAGGGCATGGTGCCATCATCTTCTCAGGGTCTGCCAGGAGTCTTGCTGGGTCCTCATGTGACGAGGGGCATCATGCATTCAGAAAGACCAAGCTAGAGCCATCAAGCACTCTTAAAATAACCTATTGATCCATGACTAGATTAACATATTCATGATGACTTGGCAGTCCTGCCTTCTGCCAGAGATCCTGCCTCCTGTCATCATGACATTCTGGGCGAATTCAAATTAAAGCATATGAAATTTGTACATCTGCTGTAACTTTTAAAAATGCAGTTACAGGCAATCTGCAGAAGAAAGATGAATCTGAAGAGTTCTTGAAGCGATTTAAAGTGGTTGCTAGTTTACAGGTAAGATACTACACACCCAGCCAGTCAGTGCACCTGACCTTAGTGTGCTCAGCCTTCAGAGAGTGTGACACACTGGGTCTTTCTCAGCAAATATATTGAGATGTAATTCGTGTATTGTATACAGTATTAATTGATAATTTTTGGTATATTAAATTTCTATTTTCTTAAAATTACAGTAAAATAATATAACAATAATCTGTTCTAATCATTTTTCCACCTTCATTTCAGTGGCGTTAATTACATTTGCAGAGTAGAATTACCCCAGACTAATGGATAACCCTCCCCTCTTTTGCATGGCTCCCCACAGCACAAAATTATCTGGACCCAAATGTCAAGAGTGCTGAAATTGAGATGCCCTTCTCCATAATTATGTTTTCTTATCTTCCTAACTTTTAGCATTGGTATTTTATTACTTTTGAGCCATAAAAATCTGAAATTCTTAATCTATAAGTGAGTAATTCCTCAAGGAGGGAGTGAAGCTCAATGCTGAGTTTTAACCCTGAGTAAACTTGTGTCTTCATCTCACTTTGCTGCAGGAGAACTTTGAGGTCTTCCTTCCATTTGAAGATTACAGCAACAACACCCTGGTTGCCAGCCTTCGAGAACAGTATATTAAGGCACATGAAGATGCACAGGCTGAGCACAAGCTCAGGGGACCCCCAGGGCCCACCCTGGCCCGGGGGACAGACCTGAGCATCAAGTCCAAGCTGCACAGACAGGCACTGGCCCTGCAGGTGTCTGCACAAGAGCTGGAGGCAGAGTTGGCCTTAAGAGCCTTAAAGGACGGGAAGGTGGGAGCAGCACTGAGCAAATGCAGGTGACCCGCTTGTTAGAAAGTGACATTTCCTTGTATCCGTTCCGTCACTGATAAGCATAGGACCAGGGCACTTTTAGTTTTACAAAAGTGATTCTGGGTTTCCTGAGAGCCTGCCTGTTTGGGGGCCTCTTTGTCTAAAAATAGTGGTATGGGAGGAAAATAGACCCTGTTCAGTTGGTCACATGATTGTTGGATGTTGACTCCTGTTCCTTGATCCTTAAGGGTAACAAAAGTACTTTGCAAATGGATCACACTTCATACCATGAAAATTGTTTTTGGTATGAATATGAGTGTTTTGGCCTCAATGTATGTATATATGTGCAGCACCTGCATGTTTAGTGTCCTTAGAAGTCAGAAGACAGTGTCAAATTGCCTGGAATTAAGAGTTGCAGATGGTTGTGAGCCACCATGAGAGCGCTGGGAACGGAATGGGTCCTCTGCACGAGCAAGTGCTCTTAACTGCTACGCCACCTCTCAGTCCCCCGAGACAGCTTTAAAAGACTTTCTGTGTGTTGCTGTTAGTGGTTATACACAAATGCGAGCAGGACTAACAGATGTGCTTTTGATCTGAATCCTGACACTACCATTCTTTCCTCTGCAGACACTTGCTTAACTATTACTGCAATGCTGACACCGGGAGGTTGCTGTTTTTGGTTTGTCAGAAGCTTTGTCAAATGCTGGCTAACGATGTCCCAATGACAGCACCCGTAGGACTAAATCTTCCATCTGAGATACATGATCTCGCATGCCATGCTGCCACCATCTGCAGTCCAGGTGACAAGACTACAACCTCCATATTCTTCCACATGCTGTCTGTGATGACTGCATTCTGGAAACCACTCAAGAGACAGCTCCTTCTTACACTAGGATAGTATAGTTTTAAAACGTTAGCAGCCAAGTTGTCCCCTTTAGTGCTGAGTTAGATAACTGGACACAGGAGGATCAGCAGCCCAAGGCTAACCTGGACTACTTAGCTAGACCTTGCCAATTAGTCAACCAGTCAGGAAATTCCAAAACCCATTAACACTGTCATTTCTTACTATTGATGACATTTGCTTTTGTATGGTCATATGGCGTTTCTGATGTCTTTCAGGCAAGCTTAAGCACAGACATGAAATGTATTTACACCCTTCAACTTTCCTGGATATTTTAAGTGGTCATAATAATAAGGTTGTTTTCATTATTCTAAAGAAATAATATAGAAGTTTGAGGATCCTGTCCACTTTCTTTCAGATATTTTGCTGGATGCTTTAGAACTAAGTAAATATACTTTAACTGCTGTGGAGCTTTCCAGACAATGCCAGATGGATGACTGTGGTATTCTGATGAAAGTAAGCCACCTCTGAGTTTTATTTCCATAAACAAACTGCTGCTGGCCCAGCATGTGATGCTGCATATCACCTGCACCGTTCACATAAATACCAGGTTTACTACTTACCCTTGTTGTGGCTCTCCTCTAGAAACCTGTCCTTTAAAAAGCAAGGGAGCCAATTCCCTTTCCCAGGCACAGTTGTTCAATTTGATTTGAACCGTTTATTGAAATATAGGGCCCTAACCAAGGCCTCTCTGGGCACTGACCTTCTATTGAGAGTTTATTTGTAAGTGATATTTTTACAAGTTGCCAACCAGAAAAAAAAAATACTAGAATGTAACTTTCCCTCAGTATACACCAAAGAAATTGGTTCCAGGACCACCCTTCACCTCAGAGACACCAGGATCTGTGGATGCTAAAATCCCTTATCCAAAGCTGTGTGCCATTTACATGTAACCCACACACATCTCTTATGCCTTTGGTTCCAACACCCACATCAGGCAGCTCACAGAGGTCTGTAACTCCAGTTACAGGCTCCAACACTCTAGCTTCTGCATGCAGACATAGAGACCTACATACAGTTAAAGGCTTTTAAAAAAGTGTGTTTGTTTTGTTTTTAAAGCTGTTGGGCTGTTATACCTCACCCCCTTATTTGGCTTGGTGAAGGTGGTATGTGTTGCAGTGTACCAACTGCTGTCTTTTCTGTGTGGTTTACTGTTTAGGCTGCTTTTGGAACTCACAAGGATCCATATGAAGAGTGGTCCTACAGTGACTTCTTCAGTGAAGATGGAATTGTTCTTGAGTCACAGGTGGTGCTGCCAGTCATCTATGAGCTGATTTCCTCAGTGGTGCCTCTTGCAGGTAAATGTCACTTGTATCATCATTTTATGTGTGTGTGTGTGTGTGTGTGTGTGTGTGTGTGTGTGTGTGTGTGTGTTTGCTTTATGAGCACTGGAGCTATAGATGCTTAGAACCAGAACTATATCCAATAAGATAAATTTATATGCTTAAGGACCCAAGCACAGTGGGACACATGTTGCATATGATTTTATTTATGCAAGGAAACAATGGGTTCACACTAAGCTATAGTATTTGAAGTCAGGGTAGTGGTTACCCTTAGGGATGGTGGATACACTTTTCTGTTGCTGTGATAAAACACCATGACCAAAAGCAACTTAAGGAAGAAGGGGTTTATTTGGCTTCTGGTTACAGAGAGTAACAGCATGGCAGCAAGTGGCAGCCGTGGTAGCAAAAATAAAGGAAGCTAAGAACTCACATCTTCAACAGCAACCTTGAAGTACAGAGAGCAACCTGGAAATGGTGCTAAGCTTTAGACATTCACATCCCCTCTCCATGGTTGACTTCCTTCAGCAAGAGTTTACCTGTTCAACCTCCCCAAACAGCACCATCAACAGAGGACCAACTATTTACATACCCAAGTCTGGGGGACATTGCTCATTCAAACCACTGACCTAGGTCATGACTGTAGAGGGAATGAGGGGCTTCCGGGTAGAAAGTTCTGCTTCTTGAACATGGTGCTGCCATATTCAGTTGGACTACTTATTAGATTGTACACTTATCTGAGCATTCTACATGTGTAGTTTAAGACTTCTTGTTAATTTGGTTGGTTGTTTTAGTTTTCTGGGTTTGTTTTGAGATAGGACATCGTTCTGGAGCCCAGGCTTGCCTCAAACTTGGTAGCCTTCCTGCTACCTAGGAGCTGGGATTTCAGGCATGTGTCACCAGGCTCAGCTTTGAGTTTTGGAATTGATTTTGCTTCTTAAAACAAACAATAATAACACAATTGATAATAACACAATTTCAATGATAACTGAGTCTGGTGCTTTGTAAGAGTCATGTTATTTAGTCTTAATTCATTTCTTTTTTCTCTTTACTAGAAAGCAAAAGATATCCTTTGGATTCCATAAGTTTGCCATACTGTTCCACTAGCAAAGGTATTTACAATTAGAAATGTATATTATATTACAATTTTACAAATACACAAATGCCAAGATAATTTAAAGATAAATTCATAGTACTGAAATTTTGAATATATATAAAAAAAGGAGTTGGTTCTTACAGAGGACCCTGGTTCAGTTTCCGGCAACCAAACAGAGGCTCTCAACTCCCTATAACTCCCTCTGACACTCTCTTCTGACCCCCAAAGGCTTCTGCACATTCATAGTGCACACACACATACTCTGGCACCCACACATACACATTAAACATATAAGTAAATATCTGTATGAGTTTTTTATTGTTAAAAAGTACAACTATCGAAAATCTCTTTTCACTTTGCAGGAGGCAGCCTTATTCTCCCCATTGTACATTCCATCTCTACTCTGCTCTGGAACCTTCAAGAATCTAGTCAGTGGGAGCTGGCCCTAAGGTTTGTGATCAGTTCCTTTGGTGCCTGCCTCCAACACTCTATGTCAAACATCATGAGTGCCAGTTTGAGTGAAAAGGTATGACTTTCATAATCAACAATGTGGTTTTAGGTAATTAGTCAAAAGCTCTGGCAAGCCAATCTCCTGTTGTCCACATAGCAAAGGCATTGATGATTCTTTGTTAAATGAAAGATCTATTTGTTGAGTATTTACAAAGATTCCAGGACATTTGCACATATTTTTATTAATAATCCTGAGAGTCTCCACTTTGCAAATGCAGAAATTCAGAACTGGGCATGTAAAAACTAGTTAATTCAAGTTTTAGGTAGGGCTGGTAATTCCTTACTCAGCACAGCATTTGTCTGCTGGTGGCTTTTGTGTTTTGTTATAGGTATTTATTGCTATTATTGTTTGTTTGAGGACTTTTTTTTTCACAGAGTATGTTGTAGCCCAGGCTGGCCTTGAATTCACAGAGATCTACCTGCCTCTGTCTCCCGAGTGCAATTTCCACAATGGTACATCAAAGTGGACCTAAAGATTCTTCTGTTCTTTTCTGAAAGTTACTTGGCGAGACCACATTGGCGAACTCAAAGCAAATTGTTATAGAATTAAAAGAAAAGTCCATCATGTTTATCAGAGGAAATGCCACAACACTCCTGCATAAAGTGAGTATTTGTTTTGACTCAGTCATGTATTGTTGTTTGAGAGTGTTCTACCATTCAGAAGCTTCAAGAGCCAGTGTGACCTCCAAACATTGTTGCTGTGTTATTTTGTAGTTTATGTAAATGATATTTTATTGAACATGCATGAAAGTGTAATGATTTCTGTCCATTTCTTTCCCTTGATTTTATTTTTAATGAACTAGAGGATATTAATAATCCTTACTTAGAGTTTATATTAATAATCCTTACAACTGGAGACACAGTTGTAAGTTGTTGCTGCAGAGGTATACCTGTAAAGCTGAAACGTTTACTATGTTGATATTTTTTTAGAAGGTCTAATGTTGAGGACCATCACCATCCTCACTACCTCAGGCCTCTGAGATAGAAAATCCTGCCTCTTAAGAAGTAAGCAGAATGTTTAGCAGAGCATTCCTAGATACAGGCTTGCAGTTTTACAACCAGTTAAAGAATAGCTCAGGATAGTCCTCCTGTTGTAGCTTTACAACCAGTTAAAGAATAGCTCAGGATAGTCCTCCTGTTGTAGCTTTACAACCAGTTAAAGATTAGCTCAGGATATTCCTCCTGCTACAGTTTTACAACCAGTTAAAGATTAGTTCAGGGCATTCCTTCTACTGACCCTTTCACCCTGCCCACTTGCAAACCCCCGCTCATGTCCTGCCCATGGTCCTATATAAGCCTCCCCTGAGAAAATAAAGTTTGACAGCTTGATCAGAATATGGACTCGCTGTCATTCTTTTCCTCCCTTCCCCCTCGATCCCCCTAGGTGTCTCCCAGTTCGTTGACTGCCCCGCGGATCGGGGCAGTCTAAGTCTTCTGGCTAGAGAAATGGCTCAGCAGTTTAGAGCAGAGAGGTCCGGGGTTTGATTCCGAGGACCTAGATGGCAGCTCACAAGGGTCTGTAACTCGAGTTCCAGGGAATTAATCCGACATCCTCTTTTGGCCTCTGCAAGCGCTACACACATAAGGTGTGCGTGCATCCATGCAGACAGAACATTCATACATAAAGTGATAGTATAACTTTTTTAAATGGCTGTGTCCTGGAGTTGCTTTAGTAATCATCTTTTATCCAGCTTTAATCTGGGAGTCTACACTTTAAGGTGCAGAATGGTGCTCTCTTTAGAGTTCTCCAGAGCCTGGTGTTTATTTTGTTGTTCAATAGAAGAGAGAGTATTGAGTCACCAGAGGAAAGAGAGTAACAGTTGTAAGTTAGATGACTCTGGCAAGAGCAAGCTGTTTAGTAGATGAGGGGGCCTGGAGATGGGACCCTCTGACATGTAAAGGGGGAGAGGCATTCTGTTAGGTAGGTGTGTTGCCTGATGTGTAGGTGAAGCAGTGTAGACTCGTGGAGTATTCCTACACAAACTACAATGGCTGTAACAGCATCGTGGCCCTGTGGGACCCCTGGTGTACATGCAGTCTGTCAGGCACTACACGGCTCTGTTGCAGAGCTCACAGCTGTATTTGGGTTCAGATCCAGAGGGTAGAGTGGATTGGCTGGTGGGAAAATGTGATAAGTCTCTTCGGTTGGGTTCCTTCTCATTTCTTGGCTTGCTAAAATGTGGGGTCAGTACTAAAGAGGCAAAGGAGGGTTGGAGGGAGATTTCAGAGACTGAAGTCAGCCATAGGGAGAAGGAACAAGTCTGCCTGCAGAGCTCACTGAGACTGCTTTCCTTCCATTTCCAGTCCTGGCCAAGGTGCCCTAAGCAAACTTCTTAGAGCTGTTTCTCTGTTTTTCCTGGAGGGCTTAGACCTCAGCTGGGGAAGTGAACCGAAGGGCCTTCCTGCTCTTGCTCATGGAGACTTCACTCATGATGCTTTCTCCCCACAGGTGTTTAACTGTCGCCTGGTGGATCTGGACTTGGCCTTGGCTTACTGCACTCTCTTACCTCAAAAGGATGTGTTTGAAAACCTCTGGAAGCTCATAGATAAAGCGTGGCAAAATTACAACAAAATTCTGGTATGCCCTGAGCATGGAAGCCTGCTCCTGTTGATATGTTAAAAGGGTTGGGGGACAAAGTGAAGGGCTTTGCTAGCAGGTCTCAGCTATGCAGCAGAAATTGTGACCTGTCTCATATGATCTCATATGGTCTCTACCCACTTGAGCTTGACTGTTGTCACACTGGCGACAAGCATTGCTTAAAGAATTAAGATAGCACTCCCTCCCTCCCTCCCTCCCTCCCTCCCTCCCTCCCTCCCTCCCTCCCTCCCTCTCTCCTTCCCTCCCTCCCTCCTTCCCTCCTTTCCTCCCTCCTTTCTTTCCTCCATTCTTCCCTCCTTCCCTTCCTCCCTTCCTTTCTTCCTCCCTCCATTCCTTCCTTCCTTTTTTCCTTCCTCCCTCTCTCCCTTCCTCCCTCCCTCCTTCCCTTCCTTTCTTTTTTTTCTGACACAGGGTTTCTCTGTGTAGCCCTGGCTGTCCTGGAACTTGATCTGTAGACCATCTTGGCCTTGACCTTTAGAGATTGATTTCCTTTGCCTTCCCTGACTGCTGGGGTTAAAGGAGTGTGCCACCACTGCCTATCAGCAACTCTTATTTCTTAAAAAAACAAAAACAAAAAAAAAAAAAACTAAAAATAAACAACAAAACGTAGCTATAGTTGTGTGTGGTGGCACATGTCTTTAATCCCAGCACTTGGGAGGCAGAGACTGGTGGGTTTCAAAATTAGAGGCCAGCCTGGTCTACAGAGCAAGTTCCAGGGCAGCCAAGAATACACATAGGAATCCTGTCTCAAAAAAACAAAACAAAATATTTAAACCTATATATATGGTCAAGCATGGTGGTACACACCTTTGATTTCAGTACTCTTGGAATGCAGGACTGGCTGCTCTTCCTGTGTATCTGGGTGCTATTTTCCCAGCATCCTCATGGCAGCTCACAACTGTCTTGGGGAGTATAAGTGCCTTGGGCACAGGATGTGTGTGGCACAGACATACATGCAGGCAAAACACTTCCACACATAAAATACAAATAAATAAACCCATATGTGGGCTGGGGGAAAAGCTGTTGATGAAGCTTGCAGCACAGGTAGAAGTAATCCCAGTGCTGGGGACAAAGAGAAATGGGTGGGCCCATGGGGTTCACGGGACTTGCTGGCTAACTAGTCAAGCTGGCTACTTGTCAAGTTCTAGTTTGGTGAGAGAATGGTCTCAAGAAAAAGGCGGGTGGTGTTTGTAGAATGAAAGCCAGGGTTGTTTGTGGCGCCACACACAAATCTGTGCAACCTTCAAACTTTACCCCTTTCTCTGAAACCCTGGACCCCAGAGCAAGGCTTTTATGTAGGATAGGTTTAGAGGCTACGTAACTCATCTTGGAGTTGTTCTGATTGATTGGTTTATTTTAGTTCTTTTTTATTTTGAAAATTTGTGGGCAGCCCAAGTTGACCTAAAATTGTCCTTTCTTTGCGAAGGAAAACTAGACTAAATTTAGAGAGTTGTGCAAAAAGCTGACTTATCCAGATGCTATGTAAAAAGTAATGACTCTGCTGGTAGAGTGCTGTGTAGCACAAATTCTAATTGGAATCAATAATAAAAATTTAGAGTCAGATATTGGGGTTAAAGCTGAAGATCTGAGAAACAAAGCAGCCAGCCACTAGAGAGTTCGCACCTATGTCAATGCTCAGACTGAAAGAACAATCCTGTCCTCAGACAGCATCTGTCTCCATCAAACCTCAGACTGCTGAACTCCTTCCTGTCTCCTACTGCCTTGTATTTCTCTCTAGTGCTGGGATTGAAGGTGTTGGATCCCAAGTGCTAATATCACCTTTGGGTGAGCTCTGTTTTTCTGTTAGACTGGATCAATTTCCTGTAGCTCAGGGTGGGCCTTGTCTGCCTCTGTCTCCCGAGTGCTGGGATTAAAGGTGTGTATCACACTGCCTGGCCTCTTTGGCTAACTAATGTGGCTGATGGTATTAAAGGTTTGTGCCACCACTGCCTGGCCTCTATGGCTAACTAATGTGGCTAGCTTTGCTCTCTGATCTTCAGGCAAACTTTATTAGATCATAGACAAAATATCAACACAGTGCTGGCTGGCCTAGCATGCAGGAGGCTTGGGTTTCAATCCCCAGCCTTGCATAACAAAGTGTGGCTGCATGCCTGTAATTGGAGGTAGAGATAAGAGAATCCTCAGATACATAGTAAACTTGAGGCTAGTTAGGGCTACCTGAGACCCTGTCTCAAAAAGTCTGTGTATGGTATGCGTGGGGAGTTAATGGAGAGAGGACTCAGCAGTCGAGAGCAGTTGCTGCCTTAGCAGAGGACTCAAGTTCACTTCCCAGCACCAGTGCCAGGCAGCTCATGGCTGCCTTGACTCTAGCTCCAGGAGATTTGACACCTTCTTCTAACCTCTGCAGGCACCTACACACGTGTGGCATACACTCACATGGACATACACATGTATAAATTAAAACAGAGGCTGGAGAGATGGCTCATGGGTCGAGAGTACATCCTGCTTTTGCAGAGGACTGGAATTTGGTTTCCAGTATCCACATTGAGCAACTCACAATCTCCTGTATTCCAGCTCCAAGAGAATCTTAGGCCAGTGGTATCCTTGAGCACCTGTACACAGGTGCTGTCATACATAAGGAGAGACATTGTAATTTAAAATAATAAAAATCTTTTGAATCAGTAAACCTTTAAAAGTTTGAAATAATAAAAATCTTTAAAATGAATAAAAGAAATCTTTAAAAAAAAAAGTAGTGACCATACAAACCAACATGTAGCAGTCTTCACTCTTGCCACAAAAAGATTTATAGGTTCAGATAGTGTGGGCACTCAGGATGGGACCCAGGGCATCACGCATGCCGTGTCATGTTTTAGCACTGGGCCACATCCTCAGCCTGAGGTTGAGTTTTCTGTTCTCAACGGGCTTTTGTGTGGCTTGGCTTGGCTGCCCTGACACTCTCCAGCCCAGGCTGCCCTTAGCCTCTTAGCAGTCCTCCCCAGGGCTGAATCGCACAGGCGCTGCTACACCTGGCTTTGATTTTTTTTTTTTTTCCCCTCCTTTCTGAGTTTCATCTAAAATGTATTAGAACTAATACTATTTGTTCATGTTTTAACTTTTTAGGCATTATCTTTAGTGGGCTCTCAGCTGGCAAATCTCTATCAGGATGTTGAAACAGGACTTCGGTTCTGTGAACTCAGTGTTGATGCTCAGTGGGGTATTCGTCTTGGTAAACTTGGTGTGAGTATCTACAGTGCTTTGATATTTAATCTGTCTTGAGAATTATCTATTCTGAGAATATAAAACAAAGATCTTGCCAACAGTTACTTTGGGTTATATAAAGAAATAAGGGTGTTTGTGTTACTTCTTTTTTGTTATTTATTTTAATAATGTTAGAAGGAGCCCGACACTTTTCACCTGCTTAGCTTTCTCATGCACAGGTAGGTGTCTGTTTAGTACCAACTGACATTTATACTCTTTCAGACTTAACCCGTAGCCTCATACCACCTGTTGGTTAGTTACTAGTTTTTGTTGTTTTGTTTTGGAGATAGGATTTTGCCATGCTGCTTAAGTCTTGGGCTTGGTTTAAACAGATCCTCCTGTCTAGCCTCCTGAGTAGTGGGAGTTACACATGTATACTACTGTTCCTTCTGGGGAAAAATAGTGTTAAGGAGTAGCAGTGATACATACTTGTCATCCCAGTACTTGGGAAGCTGAAGCAGGAGGAAGGTCAGTTTGGGTTACAAAATGACACATAAAACCTTTTATTTGCAGATGGATTGTTTATGAGGAAGGTGATCATTGAGGAAATTCTCTGTGTTTTGAAACTTGATTCCTACACAGTGATGTGGCTGGTTCCACCAACAGTAACAACCAGGCTTCCCTGAGGAAGCGGCAAGAGGTTAGGGTGGCCAAGATTCCTCAGGTTTCACCGTGATGGTTGAGTTGAACAGATAAAAAAATACAATTTAGAGCGAGCCAGATGGCTCAATGGGAAAAGATACTTGCCACCAAGCGTGAGGACCTGAGTTTTATTCCTAGAACCTATTAGTAAGAGAGAACTGACTCCTACAAGTTATCCTCTGACCTCCATCTGCTGACTACAGCAGGCACACACACAGGCATGCACACACAAAAAATAGGCAAACAAATTTAAAAGTAAATATTGGAGGAGCTGTAGAAAATGTTTGTTTATCAAAATTATAGTAAAGTAAAGTGGCATGTTGTAATGTTGCCCTATTTCTAATACTTTTCAGTTTAGAAGTTAGGAGTTATTTTGTTTGGTTGGGTTTTTTCAATTCTGTGTTCTTTGTGTCTAGATTTCTTTTGAGCCTGCTTTCAGACAAGGTTTCGTCACCAAGAAAGACCTCCTTAAAGCTCTTGTTAATAACATAGATATGGACACAGGCCTCATTCTGGAATATTGCAGGTAAGCTTTAAATGTTAATGGCATCTTTGCTGTTGGCTTAGCCAGCTTGTAACCCTTGCTTTGAGAAGGCAGTAGTCAAGGAGGTATTCATGCAGCCTGGAGACCTCTGTTTTCTTTTTCTATGGTCAGCCTGAGCAGACACAAAGCCAGATTTAGGTACTCTGATGAGTATCTAAGCCTGTGACTGAAAATATAGAAACTCTGTTCTGAGCTGGTATCATGTCTCACACCTATATTCCCAATACTCAGGCTGGAGAATCACAAGTTCAGGACCATCCTGAGCTATCTAGTGGAATCCAGACTCAAAAGTAAGAAAAAAAAAATTTCTGGGTTCTTTCTCACAGACATCCTTGGCTCAGCAGGTCTAAACTGAGAAGCCTTGACTGAGACCTTCAGTATTTAGTGCAGGCTCCATGTAGATGACTCCTATATTCTAAGTACAGTGATGCCATCTACCTGTGGGAACCATTGCTGAGTAGGTCATATACACAGCATGGTGTCCTGGACAAGGAGGGGAAGGAGAGGTGGGGGATGGGAAGAATATGTGATATTGTCATGGTCAGCCAAATGATAAGTGACTGCTTCTCAAATAGTAAAGGCTCTCACTTCTTTCTGACTTGTGGATTCTCAGCTTTTTATTGTTATTTATTTTGATCTAGGATCTCATGTAACCCACAGCAGCTTCAAATATACTATGTATCGAGGCTGATATTGAACTCCTGATCATCTTTACTTCCATGAGCTAGGACCATAGGTGCATATCATGCCAGCTCAGATCTGAGTTTCTTTGCTTTTGTTTCAGTACCAGGGATCAAATCCATCTCCTCAAAATCATTGGCTGCACAGCATCCAGACCCCCAGTGCCTAAATTACTGACAGCTGCTTGGAATAATCTTTCAGCAGCCAAGCATCTAGTCAGTCCCTCCTCCCCTTGGGGACAAGAGTCATGGCCCTGGCTCTCTCCATGCTGAGGCTGTAGTCAAGGACTAGAAGCTGCCCAGAGCTCTGAGTAGCACTGACTTAACTGAACATGGAGATTAAACTATGCCAGTCTTTGGTTTTGAGAACTTCAAATGCTGGTGGGGTGTGTGTGCCATTGTTTACAAAGTTGAACCCTGGTGGATTTCTGAGTTCTGCTTTATGTTAACTGCTCCCTTCCTGCAGTTTAAGTAGCCATGGCAATATTAAGTTTGTTTCAGTCATTCAGCAGAGGCCTTGGTCATTTGTATGATAGTGACATTTTGCCTGAGGCAATCCATGTGAATTAACTCAGATGGCTTTTAAAGGTTTTCATTTGGTTGTTGTGGTCCAGGCCAGCTTGCAACTCCCTACATCACTCAAACTGGCCTGCAACTCGTGATCCTGCTGATTCAGCCTCTTAAACACAGGGATTACCTATGTGAACTACCCCAGCACCATGCCCAGCTAGATGACTTTTAGGATACCAGGCGACTTGACTGTGATGGTTCTTAAAGCATAGCTTCATATCTCAGTTACCATGCCTAGCAGACTAAAGGATCACTGTCTCATTCTAAGGGCTTAAGGAGGTGTTTCAGTTGTTACTTTATCTATACTGACCAAGATTTTTTTTTTTTTTAAGTTATATAACTTATTACTTATATTTGTGCAAAATAGGGTCTTGTAGTCTATGTGGCTGAGGATGACCTTGAACCCTTGGTCCTGTTGACTGCTCCTCAGGGGCTGGAATTACCTGCATGTACTACCTAGCCCAACTAGACTTTCTGGTTTGAAGACAATAATTAAACCAGACATTGTGGTATAGGCCCTACTATTGTCTGAGGCAGGAGGATTACCTCAAGCTTGATTCTAGCTCTAGCTGCTTATCAAGACCCCTTAAAAGGGTGGGGGGGCAGTATTTAGCTTTGATGATGCACACTTTTTCTGATTATGAGGCTAGACAAGGTAGGGCTAAAAGGCTTGAGTGATGAGAGCATGCACTGAGCTGTCTGTCAAAACCCTTGCTTAGAAGGCACACATTGGCGATCAGCCTGTAAATGCCCGTTTCTTTCAGCACCTTTCAGCTGGACTCTGACGCAGCCCTGCAGCTGTACATCGAAACCCTGCTCCACAACACCAACAACCAGAGCCAGGGAGATGCCAGCCTGGAGCCCACCAAGCAGCAGCATTCCAGACTTCTGACCAAAGCCACTGAGATGGTTCCTTTATTAGCAGACACAAAGGATTTGGTGTTCAGTCTTACTGAGATCCTTTATAAGGTAGGTGAGTGAGGAAGTGGATGCCTGTGATCACCACTGTCCTCATCCTTAATTAGTTACACATACTAACAACTGGATTTATTAAGTCCTGAAGTTTGTTTTGTTTTAAGATAGGGTCCCACATAGCCCAGGCTAGACTCAAGTTCAGTATATAGCTAAGGATGGTTTTAAACTCATGAGCCTTCTGGTTCTACCTCTCAAGTGCTGGGATTGTAGGTATGTGCCATCAAACTCTGCCAAATTCTGTGTGTGCATGTCTGTCTGTCTGTCTTGGGTGGGGTTGGGATGGGGGGGGATTACTGGTGCCCCAGAAACCATAGGTTTACCAGGAGCAGGAGTTACTACCAGTAACTGGTTTAAGCTGTCTGGCATGGGTGCTGGGAAACCTTGGGTCCTCCACAGAGCATGAAGTGGCTTCTAACCACCAAGCCATCTCTCTAGCCTTAAGTTCCGTACTTTTACACAGCAGTCTATTAACTAAGCACTTACCTTCTGTCTTCTCTTCTCTTCTCCCCTCAAAATAAAGCAGGATTTTCCACCAGAGTTGTTTGTTTGTTTGTTTGTTTGTTTGTTTGTTTTCCCTCAATATATGGCTTTTTGAGATGGTCTCAAATAGTCCAAGCTGTCCTGGATCTTGCTGTGTAGTCAAGGGTGACTTTGAACTCCTTCCTCTATTTCCCAATTGCTGGGATTACAGGTGTGTGCCACCATACTTGGTTTCTTGGTTTTGTTTGTTTTCATCTTACATTTATTTATTTTACATCTATTGTGGGGGTGTGCTCATCACAGCATGCGTGAGGAGGTCAGAGGACAGCTTGCATAGGCCTCTGTTTCTACCATGTGGGACCCAGGGGTTTAATTCAAGTTGTCAGGCTTGACAGCTCCACTCAGATTTTTTTTTTCCTGAGACAGGATTTCTCTGTGTACCAGCCCTGGCTGTTCTGGAATTTACTCTGTAGACCAGATTGGCCTTGAACTCACAGATATCTACCTGCCTCTGCCTCCCAAGTGCTAGGATCAAAGGAGTGTGCCACCACAGCCTGACTCCACTAAGATTTTTTAAATTGCAAACATCCTTTGTCAGAGAGTCAAATGAAAAAGAAAGTATAAGTTCCAAAGGGAAATTTCCTTGTGTGTCCTACTTTCTGGAGTAGGATAAATGTTAATAGCTTACTGTAGTGCCATTCCACAGTAAGTATCTGGCCCATTGCCTGTCTTGTCTAATACCTACTGCTTAGGGGAAACACTGCATTTGACCAGCCTTTGATGAATAAAGTTTAAACCATACATTTCAGTATTATAAATGGTTACATTGAATGAATATGTGTTTTCCTAGTGTGTGTGTGTGTGTGTGTGTGTGTGTGTGTGTGTGTGGTTTTTGTTTGTTTGTTTTTAATGAACTTTTCTGCAAATTGCTATTTTTAAGTTAAGAAGTAGTTTGATTGGGGGGTTGGAAGGGAGGTAGCAGAAGAAATGAGGTTATCAGACTGTAAGATGAATTTCAGTTTTATATTTTGTCTGTAAGTCAGCCATAAATTATAAACTTGCTCATAGGTATGATAGACCATCTTCCCACTTTGATAATTATGTACTTTTAGTTGGCATTTAAAACAGAAAATGCTGTGTGGGTAGGAAGGAGGAGTAGAGAGAGTGTCTCTTTTTGTAAGCCTGTACAGATACCATCCAGTTAATTCTTGTGTTAAGAGGACGGTTAAGGTTTAATCCCTCAAGAGCCTCAGACAACAAAGGCCCACGTTGTAGTTAAGTCATTTCCAATCTAGTCTTCTCCCTATTCTAATTTCTATCGTGAGTAGAACAAATGGAACTTCAGTTTCAAACTCTTTAAAAAACTGAAAATTTGACCATATGTTTATTCTCTCTGTGTATTTAGCACCCTAGAGGCATCTGTCTTCACTAAAACAGTACTGCCTGTACAGCTTTTTAAACTACGTTTCAAGACATTTCAGACGTGGATGTTTAGCCTAGAAGAGTAGTTGTAGAGCAGCTGAGTTACCTGGGCTTCAGTGTACACTGAGCTTACTGTATTTGCCATGTGTACCAATGAAAATTACCAAATAAAGCCTGTGTGAATGTGACAGTATCTTCTCAGGTTTTGACATATTTCTACTTTTTGCACAGCTGGACCCATATGATTATGAAATGATTGAAGTTGTACTGAAAGTTATAGAGCAAGCCAACGAGAAGATAACCAATGTGAACATTAATCAGGTATAGAAGTATGGTAAAGATTGGAAACTCATCTCTGCTTTGGCTTATTATGATGACATAATACATATTATAATTATGATAATATTAAGAATATGATCCAGGTTCTTTTTAGGTTGTTCTTTGATCTTCCTTTAGATGCTGAACTTAATTCTAAATAGTTTTTTTTTAATGCGGTATTTTTAATTCTTTAAAATTTCAGCCGGGTAGTACATGCCTTTAATCCCAGAACTCCAGAGGCAGAGGCAGAGTCAGGAGTATCTCTGTGAATTCAAGGCCAACCTTGATCTACAAAGTGAGTTCCAGAACAGTTAAAGCTGTTACACAGATAAACCCTGTCTGGAAAACCAAAAAGAAAAGAAAGAGAGAAAAAGAAATAAAGAATTTCATACATGAATACAGAGTATTTTAATCATATTTACTCCCCTACTCCTCCCAATTATTCCTGACACATGCACCCTTAGTTTTCTTTAATTAATTATTTTTATTAATTTTTTTCCTTTTTCCATTTTTTAAAATCATTATTAAATTTGTGTGTGTGTGACTGTGGGTGTGTCAGTACCATGCATACCGTATGGGAGTTAAAGGTGACTCGGTGGGGTCATCACTACCACTTTCCTTCCATCTTTACCTGGCTTTGGGGGATTAAACTCACTCAGGCTGTTAGACTTGTATAGCAAGCACAGATGCGACATCTTACCCCCATGGTTTGGGTTTTTTGAAACAGTGTCTCATTTAGCTCAAGCTATCCTTTTTTTTTTTTTTTTTTTTTTCCCCTTTTTTGAGATAAGCTTTCTCTGGGTAGCCCCTGCTCTCCTAGAACTTAATCTGTAGACCAGGAGACCTTAAAGGCGCGTGCACCACTGCCTTCCTAGCTTGCTTGCTATTTTTAAACTCATTATGTAGCTAAATTTGACCTTGAATTTCTTGATCTTCCATCTCTATCTCCCAGTACTGGGATTACAGACTGCTACCGCACCTGGCTGGTCACTGTTTGTCTACTATATGGGAAGAAGATTTTAGAGTTAGCTCAGGAAACATAGATCCCACCGCAAAAATGAGTTCAGTAATTGTAAATGAAAACTTTCAGCTTCAATGTTTTATACTTCTGTCCCAAACTATTTGAAGAATTTGTCTATAACTGCCCAAGTCTTATTCTGTGAGCCAGAGGGCTCCCTCAGTTCCTCCAAATGTGGCATCTCTAGTGTTCATATAGCATGCTTCAGGAGACATCGATACAGAGAAAACCTAGAAAGGGACTTTGCGTTAGGTGTGTGTGTGTGTGTGTGTGTGTGTGTGTGTGTGTGTGTGTGTGTGTGTGAGTGAGTGTGAGTGAGACTGTGTGTCTCTGTAATCTCTGTGACTGTGGTGTGTGTGTGTGATGGCAGATCACATACATGTGCCACCACGTGCATGAAGTCAGGTTGGCAGACATGATAGGAAGTGCTCGTGATGCCAATGTGGCCAGGGTGACTCTGACAGTCTCTTGCTCATTTCCACCCAGGCTCTGAATCTTCTGAGACACTTGAAGTCATACAAAAGAATCTCCCCCCCAGTGGACCTGGAATACCAGTACATGCTAGAACATGTGATAACTCTGCCACCGACTGCCCAGACTAGACTGCCTTTTCACCTGATATTATTTGGCACAGCACAGAACTTCTGGAAAATTCTTTGTATGTTCATTAACTTCCTAGTAATTTTACTAAATAACCAACTGATTGTTTTTCCTCACGTGTCATGTCTGTCTACTTCCCTTTCCAGCCTCAGAGCTCAGTGAAGAGTCTCTTCCAACCCTGCTCTTAATTTCTAAGCTAATGAAGGTAATGGTTGGGGCCTCCTAAGGAGCTTCTTGTCTAGGTCCCCTGAGCCTGGCCTGGGCCCTTACACTACTTCCTGCCTCACCATCACTCTCCTCTTCCTGAAGTTCTCCCTAGATACTCTCTACGTGTCTACAGCCAAACACATTTTTGAAAAAAACCTGAAGCCAAAGCTCTTGAAGTTAGCACAAGCCCAGTCAGCCCTGGTGAGCAAGGAAGTGGATAAGCTCACACAGACCATCGAGTCATACCTCCTGTCCATAGTCAACCCGGAGTGGGCCGTCGCCATCGCCATCAGTCTCACCCAGGAAGTCCCTGAAGGTACACAGCACTCTGCTTGTGGGACTGGCATTTTGGTTTTGTTCCTTTTTTGCAGTGCCTGGGATCTCCTCAGGATCTTGCACATCCTAGGCAAGTGTTCTGCCCTGTCATTGTTTTCATTTTCCAATGAGAGCTAGCTGGAAGCTCCTGGTCTATCCCAGTGTGTGGAGAGTTTATCAATATCTTTTTTTTTTTCCCCAAAGTGAACTCCTGAGAGTTTATCGAGTCTTATCCTGTGAGCAACAACATAGCTCAGGTCCATTCATAGCTTGTTTCAAAAGATATTCGAAAAGGCAGTGTGGATGATCTTATTCTGTCTGCCTCCACATACATAGAAAACTTAGAAACTAGGAATAGACTGGAAACTAGGGAAGGATCTCTGTGGTGTTTGATTTTTCTGTTTTGTATCCTGCTGTCCCATTTCCCCTCATCTTTTATTTTTACTGAGTGTTTGTTTATAATTTTAAAGTTTTTGCTGCTTTGGTAACTTGTTGTCTCAGAGGATTTAGATTCACCCACAAACCTTTGTCCTTCCAGGCCCCTTCAAGATGACTAGTTTGAAATTCTGCCTGTATTTGGCTGAAAGATGGCTACAAAACATCCCATCTCAGGTGAACCATGGTTGCTTAGCAACTATTTCATTCCCCACCCCTTATCCCAGGGACCAGAAAGGAGAAGAAAGCCCACAGTTGTGTAGGATGGGTGTTTAAGGATGCAGATAAAGCAGGGAGGGCCATGATCGCTAAAGATGGAGTGTCATCCTCCCTTGAGCTTTTTACGGTAAGCCTTTCTCTCCGTTTGGAATTTTTTCATAGGATGAGACACGTGAAAAAGCCCAGGCCTTGCTAAAGAAGCTTTATCTCCAGTTCCGGCGCTCGGGCACTGAAGCTGTGCTCATAGCCCACAAGTTGAATGTTCCAGAATATTTAAGAATGGTAGGAAAGCCAGCACATCTCATCGTGAGCCTCTATGAACATCCCAGCATCAGCGAAAGACTTCGTACTACGTCTGGCAAAGATTATCCCGGTGGGAGCAGAGCTTCCTTTCTTGGTCCAGGAAGGGCTGCGGTTTTGGCTTCCAGCTGTTGCATGAAGAAAGCCTGAGTTTTCACTTCTCTACTTTTTTTTCTTGATTATCTTAGATATTCACGCAGCAGCTAAAGAAATAGCCGAAGTCAATGAAATTAATTTGGAGAAAATTTGGGACATGTTGTTGGAGAAATGGTTGTGCCCCTCGACAGTACCCAGTGAGGTGAGTGAATGCTCACAGCCCCAGGTGTGGTTAGGAGCTGAGTCACCTGATGAGATTTAATGAATCGGTCTGTGTTTATTTTCTTTTATTCTGTAGCTATTCTAAAGTTTACCTCATGACTTCAGGAACATTCTTACATGTAAGAGGCTTGGTGTTTTGGGGTTTTTTGTTTGTTTGTTTTGGGTTTATGAGATTCACTTTTTACTTTTTGAAATAATTTTAAATGGAATAGGAAAGTTTAAGAGCAGTGCAGAAATATTCCTATGCACGGTTTACCCAGTTGCTTAGTTTTTAACATGACTCTATGTTTACTTCATCTTCTACTTCTCTCCATTATACTCCTTTGGTGTGCATTTCTCTCTGTTGGAGAGTATATTGCATATGCCATGTCCTTTGGCCCCTTAATATTTAAGTGCCTAGTCCCTATGAGTAAGCATTTGCTTAATTTCTACAGTTTTAACTTAAAAAATAAAATCACAGCACAGATGATTGCAAGTGTAAGTGCAGTGTCTACATAGCAAGCATAGACCAGCCAGGGCTACCTACTAAAGACCGTGTTTTAAAAGGAAAAATTAGAGGATTAAGTGTTCAGACAATACTCAAGTCTATAGCTCATCTTTATTTAGTCGATAATATTCAGTATCTAGATTCACAGTCTTTGCACTTGTCCTCTCTGAAGTCTGTCTTAATCTGAAACTTCCCACACCTCCCTGGTCTCTTATGACACTGACAAGTTTTGATTGTTTTTTAAATATTTTTATTGTATGTTTTGACTTGTGGGAATGAGAGGCACATTTCAGGGACAGGGTTCAGGGAGGTCAGAGGACAACCTGTGTGAGTCCGCTCACTCCTACTGCTCAAGTTTTCAGAACTAAACCTGCATCATCAGGCTTGGTGGCAATGGCTTTTTACCTGCTGAGCCATTTGCCAGCTGACAGTGGCAGTTTTGAAGGGTGTTGACGGGTTGTCTTTCAAACTGTCCTTCTACTTCGGTTTACCTAATATTTCCTATGATGGAGTTCAAATTTTAGTGAGGTGCGGTGGTGCTTGCCATTGATTTCAGCACTCAGGAGGCAGAGGCAGAGGCAGAGGCAGAGGCAGAGGCAGAGGCAGAGGCGGGCTGATTCTTTGTAGTTTAGCCTGCTCTGCATAGCAAGTTCCAGGCCAGCCAGGCCTACATAGTAAGACCTTGCCTCAGAATCAATAATCATCAAAATCAATTATTTTGTTTGGGTGTCATGCTGCATAAATGATGTTGGAATATGATATTTTGAAGAACATATCTGCTTGGCATTTATAGGTGGAATTAATTTAGTAGTATGTGGGGGGGTGTTGGTATTTATGCGCACATGTGCTATAGCACAAACATAGAGGTCGGGGACAACTCGACTGGGGTCAGTTCTGTCCTCTCTTTAATAAAGGTTGTATTAATTTAGATGTGCATTTTAGCTAAGTTGTTTCTCTAATACATTCTCTCCTTCTCTTTGCAGTTAGTTATTAGGGGAAATATTTTGAGATTATACAGCATAAAATTCTCTACAAAGTCTTCTTACCTCATCTACCCACCTCCACATGTTAGCTTAGCAATCATTGATGGCTTTTTAACATGTTTTAGCTGGGTATAAGTCAATTGCTTCGTAAATGTCATTGTTGCTTTGCTCACGTTTTTCTGTGGTTTAACGTGGGTTATGGACTTTAGTCATACTGTATTGGTGATATGTTCTCTTCACTGGAACACAGTAGGCGGCACATAATGCTAATTTTTTTTTTTTAGAAATATTATAATTAGCATCTAACATTTGTGGAAGGATTTAGCAATCTCAATCCAGATTTTTCAATTGTTTCTCTGAATTTTCAGATAGAACTTAATAAGTAGATTCTATAATTCCTATGCTTATATAGGAAAATAATATTCTTGAAATGTATGTATAAAAATGGCATAGCTATTATGGAATGAAGTTTTACATTTGGTGGGTTTGTTCAAGCTGGGGTACTAATATGTTGTTCAAACTAGTTCCAATTCCTGGTCAAAAGCATTTCTGCTACTTCCTCTCAAGTATCTGAGACTAACTGTAGCTGGGGAGCTTCTATTTGTTTTCATCTTACTGAGATGATTGACTGACTTTTGTGCTGGATACTGAACCCACTGAGTGCTAAGCCTGTGCTCTGCCACTGAGCTATATCCCAGCCCTTGGCTTTTTTATTTTGACTTATTTTTAATTACATCCAAATTACTCAAGGGAACTGGCTCTTTCCTTCTATCGTGTGGGTCCTGGGAATTGGACTCAGATCTTCAGGCTTCACAACAACAGTGGTCCTGTTGGCTTTTAATTAATGGCTTTTATGTAATTTTTCACAGTATGCTGCTGCTGTTTTACCATTAGGTCTTGAGTTTCCTAGCTGGACTCTAGCTCACCATTTATTTAGCTGAAGATGACCTAGAACTTATGTGCCTCCCAAGTGCTGGGTCTGTGTTGAGCTCAGTGCTCCATGCTACCATGTAAGCACTGCATGCCTAAAACCCAGCACTAGACTCATTCTACCAAGAGCAGACTGCTTCCATGGGAATGTAGTGTAAACTCATGTCTATCACCAGCATTTCTGTGTTCCAAGCGCCACAATAGTCCAGATAGTCAACTGAAAGGTTCTGGCATCTCAGAACCAAACCTGGCACGATGCACTGGGAGTCCTGGTGAGTATATTCAATTGGTGAATGACTCATTTAAATTCTGTGACAGAGCACTGGCTGCCATTCCTGACTGAGGCATGGGAGGAGCCAGCCTGAGCTACATAAGGAGACTCTGTTTCAAAAACAAAACAAAAAAAAACCCACACAGATCTCAGGATCCTTTTTGTTTGTTCCTTTTATAGAGCTGTTGGGCCTGAAACTTGAACTTGATATGTAGACTAGTCTTCCCTTGAACTCACAGAGATTCACCTGCCTCTGTTCCTCAGTGTTAGGATTAAAGCTGTGCTCTACCATGCCTGGTTCAGTTCCTTTAAAAATTTTTCTTTAAGATTATTTAATTATGAACACAGTGTTCTGTCTGCATGTGTGCCTGGGAACCGCACCTGGGCCCTCTGCAAGTGCACTCGTAACGCTCCAGCCCTATAAACATAGTTTTGTAATTTGGGTTTTTTTTTTTTTTCGGTCAAGTTTATTGCTCTAAGATAAGTTTTTATATCCACAACCTGCAGTTTTTAACTTTTATTTTCTCTGTTTTCAAAGAAAGCATCAGAGTTCTTTGAGCTTGAAGAGGATGAAGTACTGCATAGGTACGCTTTCCTTATTGTGGCCTACTCCTTGACTGACACGCAGTGGGGATCTTATTAGGAAATAGATTTAGAAGTTAGAGTTGAAAAGACTTCTTGATGTAACTTGGGTCAGTCTTAGAGAAGAATCATTCATTGCTATGGCAGAGTTGTCACAGGCTAGGGAGGGAGGTCAATAGCCAAGACTGAGGATTTGAGTTCCTGTGAGTCTTCTAGGATTTCTGCAACAGAGAGTGTCCCAAGCAGAGGAAAACACTTCTGTCAGCTAGGACCTTGGCCCCAGAGCCCTCTTGTATACTGGTTGCTCTCTTAGTAGACCTGGGTTTCTTCCCAGCACCCACATGACAGCTCACAACTGTCTGTAACTCCATTTCCAGAGGATCTGATTCCCTCTTCTGGCATCTGCGCATATACACAGTCCACAGACACACATAGAGGCAAAGCACCCACACACACAAATTTAAAAAGTTTAAATGCCTTTGAAAGGGAAAACAAAGATGCATTGGCCCACGTCCTTTGGGTGGATATCTAGGATGTTGCCATTCCTTGTAGACAGAAGCATGGCCCTATCATATTGGTGTCTGTCTCTATGTTTTAAAATCTTTTTTTTTCCTCCAGAGTCGTGTATCTCCTCCAGTCTCGTCCAATTGATTATAGTTCAAGAATGCTGTTTCTATTTGCCACCTCAGCCACAAGTGTAAGCTCTAGAAATTTAATTGGAACATGTGGGCATCTGAGCTTGACCTTTTCTCCCTGTGTTTTTTTTTTTCATACTTGGTCCATAAACACAATTGAGATAATGCTCACTTACATACTTACCAGGCTATGCTATTGGATGATGCATACACCACACTGCATTTAGCACCGGAGATGCAACATCTCCTTTGCAGGCCACAGGATGCACCTGTTGGCAGCTCCCAAAGGTGCACTTAGCTCGTGGTTACTAACTTCCCATCAGTCATCACTCCCCACACCAGGGGACTGTACACACTGGTCCTTGGAAGTGGCCCCACTTGTCTCCATGTCCTGTATGACTTGCTCTGGGTCTAATCCCCCACTGGCCTCTCCCCATGCTAAGCTTCAGTCTCCCTGAAGGGTCGCACAAACTCTTTAGTCTTCATGATTTTTAATACAGCAATTTTGTTAGTAGTTTGGTGTTTGGCAGGGCAGAAGGTATTCATTTTTTATTTTTGTTTTTTTGAGACACAGTCTGGCTTATACTCTGTAGCCTAGACTGATCTCAAACTCCTGGCAAGCCTCCTGCCTCAGTCTTCTTAGTGTTGCAATAGCAAATATGAGCTATCGCACCCAGCTAACAAAATTCTGTGAGGCAGCTAGAGTTGGCAGAGAAAGGCTGAGGAACCACAGGGCACATGGTCCTTAGAGGGGCAAGAGGAAAATGAGATACTGGATGTGAGCACATGATGGTTCTTACAAGGGAGTCTGTCCTTCAGTGGTTGTTTAACTATACATTGGCCTGTACACTGGCTCAGCAGGGAGGTGCCTTCTTTCTGATGCACTATCTGCAAGTGAACTGTCCATTTTGCCAAGAATACTAATGAATGCATCGTCATTAATGTTAACATGTGAATTCATTGACATGCTATATGTAAGATTTGAGGGATTGAGAAAATTAATTTTTATTGCTTCATCAAAAACATATCAAGAGCCAGGTGGTGGTGCACACCTTTAATCCCAGCACTTGGGAGGCAGAGGCAGGAGGATCTCTGTGAGTTCAAGGCCAGCCTGGTCTACAGAGGGACTTCCAGGACAGCCAGGGTCACATAGAGGAAACCCTCTCTCTAAAAAGCAAGAAAGAAAAAACGAAAAGTCATTTCAAGGGAAGACGTCTTTGGTTTCCAGTGCTGGCAGTGGCTTCGAATAGCTCACTTGATTCTGCCTGCCATCTTACCCACTGCTCCCTTAGTCCCAGCAGTGCAAGTATCAACATCTTGTAAAAAGCCAAATAACAAAGAGCCCTCTTAAGATTTTGGCCTTTGCCTCCTAAAAGAGTCTCAGGAGTTCCCTCCAGGGGTCGTGTGGAACTACTCTGTTCCCTGCTCTGTACTGGTCAAGGGCAGAGATTGGAAAACAAACCTAGGGAAGGGACGTTTTCATTATCTGAGTTGAAGTCATTTCCTGACCTAAACTGCAGCTGCAGCTTGACTCTCCAAACCTTTTGATTTTACAGACACTGGGCATGCGCCAGATAACCTTTGCCCACAAAACACGAGCTCTTCAGTGTCTCTTCTATTTGGCTGACAAGGAAATGATAGAATCTCTCTTCAAAAAGCCCACTGAAGAAATGAAGTAAGTAGAACTTGATTTATTGTATTAGAAAGAAGCAAACAGATTTTGTTTATTCTCTTTATACCTGAGCTATAACTTCTGAGCCCTTAGTGGAATGAATGATGGCCTCCAAGTTGCTATATAAATACAGTCCCATTATCTTGATTCTTGACATCTTGGCAAAAGGGAAACAGGCCTATGAGAACTTTGTCTCCATAGTTTCTCTGCAACATTTAGAGACTAAATGTTTTCTTGTTCAAATAATTTGTATTTATATTATGTCCTGTGAAGATATCTGGAAGCCTAAATGAACACTAAACAAGATTGCCTCATGTCCCCTGTGGTAGCTTTGGTTTTAGATGTAAATCTGAGCCATAAGAATAATAGTTATAGGGCTGGAGAGATGGCTCAGTGTTAAGAGCTCTAGCTGCTCTTCCAGAGGTTCTGAGTTTGATTCCCAGCAATCACATGGTGGCTTACAACCACTTACAATGCAATCTGATACTCTCTTCTGGCATAAAGGTATATATGCAGATAGAACACTCATACATAAAATAAATAAAATTTTTAAAATTTATTTCTATGTTCATTGGTGTTTTGCCTGCAAGTATGTTTGTAAGAAGGTGTCAGATCTTGAAGTTACAGGTGGTGTGAGCTGCTGTGTGAGTGCTGGGAATTGAACCCAGGTCCTCTAGAAAAGCAGTTAGTGCTCTTAACAGCTGAGCCGTCTCTCCAGCCCCAAGTAAATAAATCTTGAAAAGAAAAGAAAAGAAGACTGATCCTTACAAAAACTTCTGTTTTCCAGATCCTATCTGAAATGTATAACTTTCCTGGCATCATTTGAGACATTGAACATTCCCATCACATATGAATTGTTTTGCAACAGTCCCAAGGAAGGAATGATTAAAGGCTTGTGGAAGAACCATAGCCATGAACCTATGGTACATAGCATCACCAAGTATGGCCAAACATGGTCACTCAGTCACCTACCACCCCTCAGCTGACCAGAGACCCTTTGACCCCAGTAGGTCCTAGATCTCTCCTGCATTTGCAGCCTGCAGTATGGAATGAGAAGGCGATTCGGAAGGCCCTTTCCACCTTTCTTAGAGTACATGGGCTAGTCATGTCTGCAAACAAGAAAGAGCACTTGTGCTTCCTTCCAAGGCCTGCCCCATAGGGAAGGGTGTCATTCTCTCCCACCTAGTCACATTGCAGGGACAGGAATGAGGCTAATAGGCAGGCTGATCTTGATTAGAAACAGGAGAGAGAAGAACCTCCTTTGGTCTTTAGTTCGGAGATGGAGTCCTTCACTGAGACTAGGCATTAGACATTTGTGGGCCATATCCATATGTCTTATGAGGCTGTTGGACTTGCTTCCCGGTGTCTTAAAGCAATGTAATTTTGTTGTTTTCTTGTTTGGTGTTTTGGCTTTTAGGCAGTACGATTGGTGGCAGAGCTTTGCTTAGAATACAAAATCTATGACCTGCATCTTTGGAACGGGCTCTTGCAGAAGCTTCTTGGCTTCAACATGGTAAGACTTAGGCTTCCTGAAGCACAAAATCCCCAACACGTGTTGAGTTCCCACTGGTTATTGGCGTATGCTGCAAGCATTTGTTCTTGGACCCGTGCCAGACTTAGACTGTTAGAGAAAGTCAAACTCAAAATGACCTTGGGGGGCTAGGAATGTGGCTCAGTACCCAGTGTCCAAAGGAAACTCAGCACAGTTCCCTGTGTCTTCAATCCCAGCACTTGGGTGGCAGAGGTGGGAGAATCAGAGATGTGAGGTCATGTTCCTTTGCATATCTAGTTTGAAGCCATCCTGTGCTATACGAGACCCTGTCTCAGTAAGAAAAACAGGAAAAGATATGCACAGTTGCTTGATGTGATAGTACAGTTGCAATCCCAGCCCAGCAACTGAAGGCCAATCTGGCCTGTGGCGTGAGGCCCTATGAAACTTAGCATTTCGGTAATCCCTAAAATGTTTAAATGTTCTTTCCTTTTACAGATTTCTTACCTGAGGAAAGTTTTATCCTGCATTTCCAGCGTCCATTCATTATGGCAGGTATGTGCTTTTCCTCTAAGTACATTTCATTAGGGTCAGTCTCTGTGCTTGGCAGTTTCTGGGCACCTTGTGCTGAGCCATCAGCTTCTCGGTAAAGAACAGAACAGATCAGCGTAGGATGGCATCCCAGCACCCTCAGCTGGCATTTCGCCTTCATGAAGGCTCTACTTTCTGAGTTTCCTAGGCTTCATGAGTCACTTGGCACTAATGTAGCATTTGCCACCGAGTAATTTATTTTAATTACACATTGGACTGCCCCCTCATAGACCTTGAAGATCTTTAAAGTTGGAGGCTTTATCTGTTCTTCTTTTTCAGTCTCATGAGTCGTGTATCTACGTAATCATTGTACAGAAGTAGATCATTTAAGGGGCCAGTGAGAGATAAATAGCTCAGTGCTAAAGGCATTTGCCACCAAGCCTGACAGCTTGAGTTCTAATCCTGGGTTCCTCATGGTAGAATGAGAAAAACAACACCCACAAGTTGTCCTCCAACTGTGGCACATTACTAGTTCACAATAGAAAATAATCATAACTTTTTTAAAGTTTTAAAAATAATTAGGTAATTTATTCTTAATATAGTTGAGTGAAACATTAAATATGTTTCACTGAGTGAATATACTGAGTATAAATATACTGAGTGAAACATTAAAATTCCCCTTAACCAGGCAGTGATCGCACATGTCTTAAGTCCCAGCACTCACGAGGCAGAAGCAAATGGATCTCTGTGAGTTCTGAGGCCAGCCTGGTTTACAAAGCGAGTTCCAGGACAGCCAAGGGTACATTGAAAAGCCCTGTCTCAAAAAACAACAATAAAATACTCTTTTACTAATTCTTCTAGAGGTACTTTGCTGTTACACAAGCATACTTGTGTGTATGTGTATACATACTTAAATGCAGTTGTGGTTTTGTTTGTTTGTTTGTTTTGTTTTGAGACAGAGTTTTTCTATAGCTTTGGAGCCTGTCCTGGAACTCACTCTGTAGTCTCGAACTCACAAAGATCCACCTGCTTCTGCCCCCCAAGTGCTGGGATTAAAGGTGTGCACCACCACCACAGTCATGTTTTAAAGTGCTATTTTTCTTTAATTATGTGCATGAATGTGTGTCTCTGTGGGTATCTGCACATGAGTGAAGTACCCGAGGTGATCAGAAAAGGGTATTGGATCCTCTGGAACTGGAACTAAAGGCAGTTGTGAGCCACCTGACATGGATGCTGGAAAATGAACATTTGTCCTCTGCATGAGCAGCCAGAACTCTTAACCACCAAGTTGTCACTCCAGTCCTTAAGGAGTATCTGGAAATTGTTTGGTCACAAGACACGTAGATCTACCTTTGTTTATTAGGGTAAAATTAACCCTTTCAAAGGTTTATCATTAAATGACTTTACTATGTTTGCGAAGTTGCAAAACCATCATTATCAGCTAATACTAGAATGTTTTTCTCACTTCAGAAAGAAACCTCAGAGCTGGGAGTGTAGGTCAGGGTAGCATACATGAGGCCCTAGATTCAGTCCCCAGTACTACCTAAAAAAGAAAAAGAAAAAAGAGCCCCGTATCTGATAGCCATCCTTCCCTTCATTCAGCCCCTAGCAACTCCTAGCCTTTGTATGGCTTTATTTGTTTTAGACATTTCACATCAAATGGATCACACAGTATGTGGCCTTCCATGTCTGGCTTCTCTCCTATAGCTAAACACTACATTGTAGCATTTTTCATTCTTTATTTCTTTTACTATCAAATATATGCAAATGTAGTAGACCCTTGTTTTCTTTGAGGATTAGTTCTAGGACACCAACACTCTGAAGATTCCATAATCTTTGCCCGAGTCCCATATGTGAAAAAGCATACTGTTTGCATGTGACACACCCACTTCCTTCTATAAATTTATCTTTTATTTTTTATTGCATTTTACTTGTTTTATGGGTGCCTGTGTGTCATATTGTGTTAGTGGCAGTCAGATGGCAGCTTGTGAGAGTCCGTTCTTATCTACCATATGGGTCCCTAGATCCAACTCAGGTCATCTAGCTTGGCAGCAGGCACCTTTAGCCACTGAGCCACATCACCAGTGTATATTTAAGTTATTTCTACATTACTCATAACACACAGCACTGTACAAATTGCTGTATAAATTGTCATACTGTATCATGTAGGAATCATGACAGGGAAAATGTCTACACATGCTCACTATGTACATAAGATTTTAGTCTCAGCATGCTCAACATGAGCTTTAATTGAGCCATTCTGTGACTATGATGCAGTTTCTAGTTTTGAACATGGGCTCCTCAATGCCCATATTTCCACAGGTTCCCTACTTCAGCAGAGCTTGGCAGCGTGTGATCCAGATCCCTCTGCTCTCAGGTAAGCTTCTGGCCTCTCCACACTCACAGTAGCATTTTTGGGTGGTTTTGTAGTGAGACAGGGTTCTGTACTATAGCCCAGACTGGCTTTAAACAGTGTTCCTGCCTTAGCCTCCCAAGAGCTAGGATTACAGGTTGAGCCACCATGCCTGGCTGACCATAGCATTAATGCTTGATGTGTTCATTACCTTTTCTCGTCAGCTTCCTGTCCTTTAAGACCCAGCCAGTTATCAGATTGCTGTGAGAGTCTCGTCGCCATCCTAGAGTGAGTAGACGTGTGTTTTCTTATCAAGGGAGTAAGACTTGTTGCTTTGAAGTGCTTTTCCAGTTACCCGTCGCTGAACACAGCAGCCTCCATATCCATGGTTACTTCCTCGGTGCCAGTCATCTGTCACCGCCAGCTTTCATGCTGTCCTTTTGTGTTGTTTTGACACAGGGTCTCATTGGCCCTGGCTGGCCTTTAACTTGCCTCTTATGCTGAATCTCTTGATCCTCCTGCCTCCACCTCTAGAGGGCCACTACATGTAGCTTCAGAAACTTCCTATTTTATTTTGTTGTAATAAAAGGTCTCAGATAACTCAAGCTTGTCTGTGTGTAGCTGACTTTTAATTCTTGCTGCCTCCACCTCTCAAGCTGGTATTATAGGCTTGTGCTACAGCGCCCAGTTTTATGACACACTAGTGATTTATCTCAAGGCTTTGTGCATTCTTGGTAAGCCCTATACCAACTGAGCTACATTCCCAGCCCCAGAAATAGTTCTTAAGTTTCAAATTGTACACCATTCTGAGTAGCATGAGTTCACCTTGGTCCATTGTGTCTACACTGTATGTGCTACCTACCCATTAATTGCTTGGAGGCTATCACAGTTCTCATGTCCAAGTAAACCTTAGTTAGCATGGTGACTGTCCATTTTATTATAGAATCTCATACTTTTCTATTTTATTTTTAGTTACCATCACTAATCTTTACTGTGCCTCATTTATAAATTAAACCTTATTACAAATGTGTATAGGTAAGGAAAATGATTATGTGAATAGGTTTTGGGAAAATCCAGTTAGAAATGCCCAATGGAGGAAGTCTTGGAATAGAGCCCCCACAAATATGGAGGGGGACTACTGTTAATCCTTTTTGTTGTTGTTGTTGTTGTTCTGAGACAGGGTTTCTCTTGTAGCTGTCCTAACATTTGCTCTGTAGACTAGACTGGCCTCTAACTCACAAAGATGCCTCTGCCTCCTCTGCCTCTGCCTCTGCCTCTGCCTCTGCCTCCTCTGCCTCTGCCTCTGCCTCTGCCTCTGCCTCTGCCTCTGCCTCTGCCTCTGCCTCTGCCTCTGCCTCTGCCTTTGCCTCTGCCTTGAGTGCTGAGATTAAAAGCACCACTACCCAGCTTGTTATTCCTTTTCTTAAGGACATTAAGGTAACTTTTAGTTTCATAAAATGCATCTATTATTTTTACAACACCACTTTTCTTATGTGCTGGAAACTGATGATCACAACCCTCTGGGTCTAGTGCCTAATATTAATGTAGGTTTACAGTTTCCTCTTCTCGCTAAGTCCTATAGTGTTGTCTCGTGGATCCTGGGCATCTAAGAATTTTGCTTGTTTTTGTTTCCCCACCACCACTCCCAGACAGGGTTTCTCTGTGTAGTCCTGGCTGTCTTGGAACTTGCTCTGTAGACCAGGCTGGCCTGGAACTCACAGAGATCCCCCTGCCTCTACCTCCCGAGGTCTGGGCCTACCTCAATGGCTCATTCCTTATGAATAAGAATGTGCTATGTATCAGCACTCAGGTATTTAAAGTAATTGACAGTGGCCGGGAAGTGAGAAAGGCTAATGTGGTCTAGTAATCCACCAAGCCATTAACTAATTACTGCCTCTCTCCAAGATGCCCAGTTTCGGATGACCTCGACATGATGGGAGTCGCCAAACAGTATGTCCAGCTAGAGCTTCCAGCTTTTGCACTGGCCTGTCTGATGCTCATGCCCCACTCTGAAAAACGGCACCAGCAGATTAAGGTATACTATATGTTGTCCTCCAGGGCTGCCAGGATATACTGCCTGTCCCTCACAAGAGTGCATTTCCTGTCACCAAACCTACAAAGCATGCATACTCAGTGTGCGATACTTCTTACTGAAAGATAGCTTAAAAGGAGTTTGGCCATTATTCTGTTATCTCCTGGAAGCTGATTTTCTAGGCAGAGCACAGTAAAGCAAGAAAAGCAGTGTTTTAGCAGGACTGTCCTCAAGCCAGGTGTGTGGCACATGTTATTTTGTTTTACTTTTCAGCACAAGGGTTCTCCATATACCCATGGTTGTCCTGGAACTGTAGACCAGGCTGTCCTTAAACTCAGAAATCCGCCTGCCTCTCCCTCCCAAGTGCTAGGATTAAAGGTGTACACCAACACCCAGCTCTTTTTTTTCAATTTTTAATCGAACCAACCGATGAACTTTTAGTTTAAGGGAAAGTGTATATAGAGGTGACCCTGGAAAGAGTTAGTTTAAGTCTGGCGCTAGAGCTTGGGGTTTGGTGCACACTAAGCCAAGTGCATTCATGCCCGGCTCCCAAAGATTTTTTTAACTTCCCAGACTTGACAGCAATTAGTTGTAATGACCATTTTTTATTATGCTTTGATTTTTTTTCCCTTAGAATTTCTTGGATTCATGTGATGCTCAGATCATTTTACAACAATTAGAAGAACATATGAGCGTTGGCCAACTAGCAGGGTTTTCACATCAGGTAAGGGGCAGTTTCATTTCATTTTACAGTGTGATCACAGAAGGTAATTCTTATCCCCCATATAATACACTGTCACTTATTAAAAGATTCATTTTTTAAAAGTCAGGAGCCTGGCTGGGGATGTCACTTAGTAGTAGAGCACTTGCCTGGCATACTCCAGAGCGTGGATTCAATCCCCAGCAGCACATAAAAATAAAAAACAGGTGCCATGGCTGTCTCCTTTACTGCTGTGCCCACTGGAAATATTGTGCCTATAAATACTTGTAATTAAATCCTCTTCCTCACTTTAAAAAAAAAATCCCGAAATGAGTAATGAGAATAGCTTTCTCTCTGTGTAATGCACTAAGCCACAAGCCCCACTCCCAGACACTTAATCCCAAAGAGCTGACAATTCAACTCTGTCAGAAATTTGTTATTGACGAAAGACTTAAACACATTTTTGATTTAATGATAACTTTCATCTCATAGATTAGAAGTCTGATTCTGAATTATGTCATAAATAAGAAGGAATTTGGAATTTTGGCAAAGACAAAGTATTTTCAATTGTTGAAATGGCATATGATAAACACCAACAATATCACTGAATTGGTAAACTATCTGGCAAATGACTTGAGGTAAGTTAACATGGAGGGGACCCCATTTGCTGTAAAATGTCCTTCAGATTTGTCTTGAATCTAGAATAGAACCGCATGATAAAGCTGGCTGTGATCAAAGCTGCAGTGTTGGCCGCAGCACCCCTGCGCCTTCCCAGGAGTTGGTCTTCCTGAGGCTGGGAACCTTGGCACATGAGTCTGTCATCCAGTAATTAAAAGAGCTGTCTGGACCCTCAAAATAAGTTTCTTATAGTCCTAAATTACAACTTTATTCCTTAATGCTTGCATGGCGCATTGCTGTTGTTATGTAACACTGGATTCTTGCTAAGCTTGGTTAGTTAGCTTTCTACACCCACAGGTTCAGAAACAGTGAGCTGCTTGAGCTGGGGCCAGGACTGGATATGGAAAGTAAGGAGAATACCAGCTGACTCTCTAGAAGGGAAAGTTCATTCATGGCTCTGTCCTCCAGCTGGCCACTCAGGGACCCTCTGTCTCCTCCACACACCACGATGCTAGCTGCTTGTTCATCCTCAGGATCCAGCCATGATTGCATTGTCATTTTTGGATGAATGTGAACTTCTGAGTTAAAATTGATTTGTATAAAATTTTATGTGAAGAATACGACTTGATATATTTTGACGTCTTTATATATTGTTGAAGTCATCACCACAGGAATCACCCAAAAGGGTCTCCTCACACCTGCCTTGTTCTTTCTGGTTCCAGTTTAGATGAAGCATCAGCTTTGATAACAGAGTATTCAAAGCATTGTGGGAAACCTGTGCCACCAGATGCAGCTCCTTGTGAAATCCTAAAGGTAAAACTAGCTGATTATTGCTTCAATTCAAATATGAGACCATTTATATAATTTACTTAGTTAAATTAAATTATTGTGCTGTGTGTGTGTGTGTGTGTGTGTGTGTGTGTGTGTGTGTGTGTGTGTGTGTGTGTGTGTAGTACCTATGTTCACATGCATGCACATATATAGGTCAGTCTTTCTACTTTGGAGTCTGTGTATCAAATTCACATTGTTGAGTGTAAATGGCAAGCAATTTTTTTTTTTTTTTTTTACCTTTTGGTTTTTTGAGACAGGGTTTCTCCGTGTTACAGTTCTGGCTGACCTGGAACTAGCTCTGTAGACCAGGCTGGCCTTGAACCCAGTATGTCCTCTCGATGCAGGTGAAAGACACAGGAAGTCTGTCAGTACAGACTCTTGTACACTATAAAGTGTGTTCTTTAAGCAGGAGCAAGTGCTAAAGCAATGGTTCTCAGCCTTCCTAACCTACGACCCTTAACACCACAGCAGTTCCTCGTGTTATAGTGACTCCTAACCACAAAATTACTGTTGTTGCTACTTCATAACTGCAATTTTGCTTGTTATGAATCATAATGTAAATATTTTTGGAGATAAAAGGTTTTCCAAGGGAGTCATGAGAAGCACTGCACTAAAAGAACAATTAAAGAGTATGTGTGATGAGTAGTCTAGCAACATCATTTATGATCACCTTTTGTTATTATTGTTGTTCTGAGATAGGGTTTGGCTGTGTAAACTCTGGCTGTTCTGGAACTCACTATGTATACCAGGCTGGCCTCAAGCTCACAGAGATCTGCCTGTCTCTGTATCTGCCTCTGGGATTAAAGGCGAGAACTATACCCAGCTTCATTATCAACTATTATGCACACATGCTATATTTGGTCTGTTGACACCAGCATTCGCATAAACATGAGCCATACGTTGTACTAGGATACTACATCAACTGTGTTGTCACTGAAGCCCCACAGGCTAAGTGGCCTGCCTGAGTCGTTTGCTACCTAATGGCCCAGCTGTGAATGGAGCCCCAGGGCCTCTTGACATGCTACACTCCACCTGTACTTTGTCACCTTCCATAAATAACTAGCTGTGTTTGTGTCCAGTTGCTTGTGCTCTGTGACTATGTCGGTTAGACACTATTGTGATGACAAACACTGAAGAGAAAGGAACAAAGATTTGTTTCGGCTCCATTTCCAAGATTGCAATCTACAGCCATAGCTCATTTACATCCAGTGGCCACACAACATGACATCACAAAGCTGCTCATCTCAAGTCAGACAGACAGTGGCAGGGCAAGGAAACACCTGACAAGGCACAGCCTCAGTGAGCTGAGTCCCCTAACCTAGCCCATCCCTAGGTGCCACCACCTAGCGATGCCAGCAAACTGACATCCAATAGGCACCGCTCAGCAGATAAAGATCAGTGTCACCCAGTGCTAACACCATCACAGCACAGTATTGATGATTAAAAAAAAGAGAGAGACTATTGATTGAGACCAATTTGTAACCATGAAGTTGGTTTTTCTCTAGTCGTACCTGCCTTCAAATGTGAGGTGCATTTATATGTGTACATTAGCAATCACTGAGCATAGGTTCTGTAGCCTGTCTAACAATTTTCTATTTAAAATCTGAAGCTAGGGCTGACATGATGGCTTAGCAGGGAAGAACAGCTGCTGCCAGGCCTGATTGTGTGAGCTTAATCCCCAAGACCCACAAAAGTATTCTGACACACATGTGCATGTACACTCACACACACACACATACACTCATACATACACACATACATACACTCACACGGTAAATGTAATGGTAATGACAATGAAGGGCTGACACTCATAAGTTATACTTCTGTTTTTTTCTCCCCTCTAGACATTTCTTGGTGGATCATAGTAAATCAAACGATTTTTTTCAAAAACAAGAGGAGGTTTGGAGTTTGCTACTAATCATATTTATTACAGTATATAAATTGTACAATGTATATTTCATTAACCTGAAAGGAATAACTGAGACATTCAATGTTAACATAACTGTAACTTAAGTATTTCACATGCTGAATTAATAAATACTTTAATATTGGTTTCTTGTGTAATTTGGAGTCTCAGTTTTTTGCACTGTACATGAAAATAGTTCACTGGCCAGGCAGTGGTGTCACACACCTTTAATCCCAGTGTTCCAGAAGCAGAGACAGAGGCAGGCAGATCTCTGAATTCAAGGCCAGCGTGGCCTACAGAGTGAGTTCCTGGACAGCCAGAGCTACACAAAGAAACCCTGTCTGGGAAAAAAACAGTTCACTCTCAGGTTGGAGAGGTGTCTCAACAGGTAAGAGCACTGACTGCATTTCCAGAGGACCCAGTTCAGTTCTCAGCATCCACACAGCAAGCAGCTCAGCACCATTTCAATCCAGTTCCAGGAACCTGCTGCCCTCTTGTGGTTTCCATGGGCATCAGTCATACACATGGTGCACACACATGTGCATGCAGGCAAAACACTCCACTGTCTGAATAAATAGTCCACTCTTCTCTTGTACTTAAATTCCTGTTTCTTCCATGTATAAAAATCCTTTCTTGGGGTGGATGATGGCTCAGCTGGTAAAGTCCTGCCATGCAAACACCAGGAACAGAATTCAGGTCCTCAACATCCACCTAAGGAGCCAGGACTGTGGCTTGTGCTTGTTGGACAGAGGATCCCTGAATATTCCTAGTCACCCATTCCAGGAAATGGCGCGCTCCAGGCTCAGTGAGAGATACTGTGTCAAAAGCTAAGATGGAAGCTGGGTGGTGGTGTCACATGCCTTTAGTCTCAGTACTTGGGAGGCAGAGGCAGCAGATCTCTTTGAGTTCGAGGCTAGCCTGGTCTACTGTGGAGTGAGTTCCAGGACAGGCTCCAAAGCTACTTAGAGAAACCCTGTTTTGAAAAACCAAACCGAAAAAACAAAACCTAAGATGGAGAACAATTGAGTAAGATACCCCAGGTCAACCTATCATACATGTCTTTGTGCACACACATACAAACATGTATGCATGGTAGTAAATAAATACACCACCCTGAGATTCTTAGTTGGTGTATATAATTTTAGTCTTGGAATATATCAATCAATTGCCATATAAAAAGATGGAAACACCCTGCTATTCTAGGCAGGGAAAGGGTTGAATGCCAAGGATTGCCCATAAAGGTATCAAAGGAACCAAGAGTGCTGGCTCAGCAGTCAAGATGAGGGGTCGGTACCATCGCCTGGGAAGGTGGTGTCTAGAGGTTAGAATCAAGCTTCCTGATACAGAGAAACACCAGCATTGCCTATGAGAGGCACAAGAAAATGACACAGACTGACACACAGCTGTTCCCACACTGGCATTTCCAACACCTGTCATTCCTCCTTTAAGATATAAGTGCTTGCATGCTGGTCTGCTGGTCACTCACTTCCTGGACCAACTTGTGATTGGTGGCACATGCCTTTCATCCCAGTACTCAGGATGCAGATGCAGATGCAGGCTGATCTCTATGAATTCTATAGAGTTAGTTCCCGGACAGGCTCCAAAGCATTACAGAGAAACCCTGTCTTGAAACCACCCCCCAAAAAAAATGCATACAGAACAATAAGTAATTGGTGGATTTTCTCCTTTAAAAAGGTTATATAAGGTTGGCTGGGAAGTCTCACAGTGGGGCCCTCATTGCCTGGAACTCACCATTTAGACCCCGTTGCTCTCAAACTCAGAGATCCGCCTGCCTCTGCCTCCATAATGCCATACTGCACCAATAAAATTACTTTTTAAGAAATGGACTATTGTCTTGTCTTCCTTGTCCTAAGTCATGTTGCCTGGCTGATCTAGCTGTGTAGCTCAATATGGCTTCAACCTTAGGTTTTCCTGCCTCTGCCTCCCATACCCACATTAAAGTTACTGTTAAATCATGGGATAGAGCTGAGCAGATAAAGTCAGTCACCTGCCCGCAACGTTGATAACTGTGTTTAATCTCCAGGTTCCATATGAAGGAAGTTTCAGAATCATCTTTGACTATGTAAGGAGTTCTAGGCTAGTGTGGGTGGTGAAGCTGTCTGGAAGGCTACATGAGAACCTACTGTTTGGGGATAGAGGTTTGATCTGGGAGAGAAATGTTTTGGTCTATGCCTTGTTAGTATCAACTTCCTGTTAAGAGTGCTCATTTAGCCAGGGGGCAAAGGCAGGCAGACCTCGGTGAGTTCAAGGCCAGCCTGGTCTACAGAGTGAGTTCCAGGACAGCCAGGGCTACACAGAGAAACCCTGTCTCAAAACAAATTAAATTTTAAAAAATTTTAAATGCTCACTTGGTTGATTTTAGCTCTGGCTGGCTTGGAACTTACTATGTAGACCAGGCTGGCCTAGAAGTCCAGGGAATTCTGTCTCTGCCTTCTGCCTGCTGGGATTGCAGATACATCACAGCTGTTAGTTTTGAGACGTCTCATTATATAGCCCAGGTGAGCAGGAGTTCATCTTCCTCCTTCGTCTATTTCCCAAGTGCTAGAGAAAGGTGTGTACCACCAGATCCAGACAGTGGGCTTTTGTTTTTCATGAGAAAACAAGAATAATACATTTCATACATGAGCGCAGGTGTTCTTGGTAGCTAGAGGAAGGTGTTGGATTCCCTGGAGTTAAAGGAGGTTGTGAGCCACTTGATATGGCTGCTGGGAATTGAATTTGAGTCCCTGCACGAGCTCTTCATCTGCTGAGCCATCTCTCCAACCCCTATTATAAGCCATTTTGTTTTGTTTTGTTTGAGGCAGGGTTTCTCTGTGCAACCCTGGCAGTTTGGAATTCTTTGTAGATCAGGCTGTCTTTGAAATCAGAGATCCTCCTGTCTCTGCCTTCCAAGGACTGGGATCAAAGGCATTTACCTCCTGACATACTGTAACTCTTTAAAAATATGGGGGTGGGGGGCTGGAAGGATGGCTCAATGGTTAAGAGCACTGACTGCTCTTCCAGAGGGCCCAGGTTCAGTTCCCAGGACCTATGTGCAGTTTAAAACTGCAGCTGGTTTCAGGGGATCTGACACTTTCACAACAATGCATATAAAATAAAGTTAAATAAATTATTTTTAAAAATTAGGAGTTTTTAATCTTATTTTCAATTGGGCTAGCCTCGAACTTTGTATGGTTTCCAATAATAATCCTTAGCTTCCCATGTGTTGAGATTACTGGCATGTGCGACTTTGCCTAGTTAAAAATATTGTTTTCAGTGGTTGCATGTTCTGTCCTTAGTGTTGTAAAAAGCCAGACATGCTCAGGTTACAAAACTGCTTGTAACTATAGGTTTATTAGCTAAACTGGATTGTCTAGTCTTTCTGAGTGCGTTGTCATATCCATAACATGGGGATAACATATTTCCTCCATGGTCTGTGAGCAAAAGTGAGGTAGGATATTGTCCTCCTTATAACACATCCTCAGTATCTCTGTGTCATCCACTGTTGAATGTCTCTAGAGACATTTAGATGGAGGATGTGATAGTCTCATTAGACTAAGCTGATCTTACACTTAACTATATAGAAAATGATAGCCTCCAACTCCTGGTTCCTCCTACCTCTACTCCCAAATCTTGGGATTACAGACATGTCCCACCATGTCCAACTATTTAGGTTGCACTAGTAGTGTTTTGTCTTAAATATTGGCTGGGTGTGGTGGTACAAACTTTTAATTCTAGCACTTAGGAGGCAGTCGGGTGGATCTCTGCGATTTCTAGCCATTGAAGTTTTATGAGATCCTGTCTTAACTTGTTCCCTCCAAAAATATTTATATTTGTGTGTGTGCCTGTGCTCCCCCACCACACACACACAGACACAAGTGAGTACAGATACTGGCAGAAGACAGCATCAAATGCCCTGGAGCTGGAAATATAGGCAGTCATGAGCTGCCTTAGGTGGATGCTGGGAACCCATCTCTAGTCCTCTGAATGCAAGAGGGCTCATTCCAGCCCTCACTAATAGGTTTCTACAAATTTTCATATTTGGAGTCTTTGCCATACGATACATACTCAGGGCTGATAAAATGGCTTAGAGGGGAAAGGTGCTTGTGGCAAAATGTGAGCTACCTGAAATTGATTCCCAGGGCTTACATGGTAGAGGAGGACCCACTCTTACAAGTTGTCCTCTAACCTCCACATGCTTGCTGTGACACACATGTGATTCCACACACCCATACCCCCTACACATACACACAAAATAAAGGAGTCTCTTAAAGATATATTCCTAGGGAAAGTCTAACTGGATATTACCTACTTGGACTGTACATTACTGAACTGCACACATGCCTTTCGGAAGGTCTCGGTGTCTTTTCCTGCTAGAGAGGCAATGCTTTACTGTGTTATCCCCATCTCTGAGCAATCTTGTCTTTAAAGCCTGTTGTTAATCTCACAGGTGAACTTGATGTCTCATTTTATACATTTGTAATTTTACTTCCTTCTTTGTTTTTTGAGACAGGGTTTCTCTGTAATTTTGGAGGTTGTCCTAAAACTCACTTTGTAATCTAGGCTGGCTTGGAACTTCCAGAGGTCTGCCTGCCTCTGCCACCAGAGTGCTGGGATCAAAGGCATGCACCACCACCACCCGGCATATTTGTATTTAATATTTGTAATCTATCTGGGATGTGGCTCAGTTGCTAAAGTACTTTCCAGCATGTGCAAAACCCTCTGTTCAATCCTCAGCCGCACATAAGCTGGGCTTGTTGGCCCATGACTGAAATTCTAGTGCGTGGGCAGTGAAGGCAGGAAGATCAGGAGTTCAAGATCATTCTAGACTGCACAATGAGTTTGAGACTTTTGTGGACTACAACACACACACACACACACACACACACACACACACACACACGGGGACAAGGCTCAGCAGACAAAGACACTTGCCACACAGCGTAATGACCTGAATTGGAGCCCCAGGTCCCACACATGGTGGAAAGAGAACCAATTCCCACAAGCTGACCTCTGACCTTCGCACATGCCCCTTCCCCCAAATGAATGAATTAACATTATATATTAAAACATTACTTATGTATTTGTAATTGCATCGTAACCAAACATAAGGCTGAATTCGCAAGTGTGCAGCTGTGTACTTGGCTGCAGATACACAAACACTGGAAGGGATCACATGGTGGCACTAGAACGTAACAAATGGAAGTGAGTCTGCAGGTTTTGCTAACCCTGAAGCTCAGTCAAAAGGAGCTGTTTCCCAATCTTCACTCCGTTTCCTTGGACAGAGTAAAATTCTGACAGGGTGGAGGGTTTGCCAGAGAAGTCATGTGTGAGAACATTAATATGCACTCAAATACACAGCTGTAGGATCTTTGTTGTTACATTGGTTGTAACTTGTTATTCCTAAGCAGCCATTGCTCTACTGTTTCCTATAGACACTGTAGCATAAGTCAGATCCTGTCACAGCAGACCCCAGGCTTTCCACTGCCCTCCCCTGTTCACTTACCCTAAAACTCATGGTGCCAGCTGAGGCACTCCAACAGCTGTTCAAACTGGAAATGGGCAAGCTCCGGGAAAGTGATTGCAGAAGCCTCTTCTTTCATAGAACTACTACAAAAACATACCCCTCAACTGTAGGTGCTAGTGCATACCTTTAATCCTAGTGCTGAGATGGTACCAGAGGCAGAAGGAGCTTGAATTCAAGGCCAGCCTGGACTATATAGCATGTTTCAGACAAGCCAAGGGTCTTAGGGTTTCTTTTGCCATGAAGAGACATCATGACCATGGCAACTCCTTATAAAGGAAAGCATTTAATTAACAAGACAGCTTACAGTTTCAGAGGTGTAGTCCATTATTATTATCATGCCGGGGAATATTTGTATCGTCCTGCAGGCAAATATAGTGCTTGCTGGCTACATCTTGATCCGAAGGCAATAGGAAATGAACTGAGGGTCACACTGAGCATCTATGAGACCTCAAAGCCCGCCTCCACAGTGACACACTTCCTCCAACAAGGCTATACCTATTCCAACAAAGCCACATCTCCCAATAGTGCCACTCCCTTTGGGGGACATTTTCTTTCAAACGATCACACTAAGACTCCATAGTGAGACTTCATCTCAGGAAACCAAAGGTAGCTGTGAATAAAAGCTCTTCCCTTGGAGCCTGGTGTCCTGAGTTCCATCCTCAGGAGGAAGGAAAGGTAACTCCTGCAAGTTGTCCTCTGACCTCCACATTACACGACAGTGTGCATGCACACATACACACTAAATATACTTTTAAAGTTCCAAGTAATAATGTATCAATAAATAAAGGCATACCTTAACAAAGGTCACACTTGCTGGGTATTGGTGGCTCATGCCTTTAATCCCAGCACTCAGGAGGCAGAGACAGGCCTGGTCTACAGAGCAAGTTCCAGAACAGGCCCCTAAGCAGTACAGAGAGCCCTGCCTCAAAAAAAAAAAAAGAAAGAAAAAAAGAAAGAAAGAAAGAAAGAAAGGAAGGAAGGAAGGAAGGAAGGAAGGAAGGAAGGAAGAAAGGTCACACCTTTTTTCTTTTAAAAATCCAAATGCTTCAGAGACCCACACCCCTCCAGAATAACACAAGCTATCAAAGCCACCATTGTTGTCTGCCAGAGCTTGGTGGCAAAGCACTGTTGCTGAAGACACCACACACTATTCCATGAAGACAAAATCAAGCTGGTACTAAACAGGAAACTTCCTCCCTGCTGGCTGGCTTTCATAAAGCTATTGGGGATGAGAGGGAGTCATCAGTTGTCTTACCTTGCTATGAGCCCTGTGAGCTACTGTAATGACCTACATGTCAAGAGAGTCTCATGCATGCAATAGTGACATGATTATTATGGGGGCAACCAACCACTTTCTGCTTGGATTTAAGGCCTGTTCCACAGGCAGAAATGCATGCCGACTACTGTAATTCTGACCAAGAACCCATGGCTGGTAAACACACCAGGGCTGAACTTTACTAATATTATTCTTATAAATGGACATAGTGTCCTCTAAATGTATATCTGTACTGATAGATTAGTACAGTTCCTAGGCCTTGTTAGTTTTTTTTTGTTTGTTTGTTTGTTAACTCAAAATCCACAACTGACCAAAGGGAGGAGATGGAGTGTCAGTGGCATGCTCAGCCTCAAGCAGGACATTGATATCAGCCCACCCCAGTCCCCAGCTATGGGTCAGGAGGCAACATGAAAGAGGGGATGGAAAACTGTAAAGACCCAGAGGGCAGTAAGGACGGAAGGAGAGCAGTGTCTTCGAGACAGGACGGCTGCATTCATGAGCTCAAAGGAGCTGAGGTTCCCTGAACAAGATCAAGCCAGTGGCTGGGCATGGTGATACATGCCTTTATTCCCGCCACAGGGAGGCAGAGACAGGTGGATCTCTCTGAGTTGGAGGCCAGAGAGTTTCAGGACAGTTAGGGCTATAACACAGAGAAACCCTTTCTCAACAAACAAACAAACAAATCAAGCCAGTTAATGTTCCTTTAAATATTTGTGAAATTACTGAATTTTTGGCTACTCTTTCTCAAGATGAAAATAATCCTTGAATGTTTCATGGTCACATGGATAAATACGCAGGACTAGAAGGGGGAAGTTGGTACTCACTCACTTCCAGGCAGCATGTTGAGTTCTTGAGGCTTACGTGTGCTCTTCCATCACCTAAAGTGGATGGGGGCAGCTAAGACTGCATTCCCTTGAAAGCTTGTAGTGGATCATTAGTTTAGGAACGATTCTTTCACTCTGAGTGACAGAGAGCATGGCCTGGTAAGAATGAGATCTTTCCACTGCTTCTCCTCAATGAAATCCATGTATGTGCTTCATATATTAATTCATGTGGTGTGTGTGTGTGTGTTCTGCTAGGGATGGAACCAGGACCTCCAACATACTAAACACACTCTATGACGCCAAGTAACACCCACAGCCCCATCTGTATGGTTCGCAATCTAAAATTATTTTTATTTCAAGACTTACTTATTCTATGTATATGAATGTTTCACCTGTGTATAGCGTCCACTGAGGTTAGAAAAGGGCGCCGGATCCCCTGGAACTGGAGTCAATTGCAGTTGTGAGGTCTCATGAAGGTCCTGGGAACTGAATTCAGGTCCTCTACAAGAATAACAAGTTCTTGTAACCCCTGAGGCATCTCTCCATCCAGTACTTTTATTTATAAATATGTATGTGTATCCATGTGAGTGTGTGCAGGTGCCCATAGGGGCCAGGGGAAGGCATCAGATCCCTAAGTCATGAGGCACTAACCATGAGTGTTAGGAACTGAACTTCAGTTTTCTGCAAGAGCTGTATGCACTCTTAAAGAGTGAGCCATTTATCCAGCCGCTCCCTCTTGAATGGTTTTGGATGGGTGATTATGTTTTTTTAATTTTTAAAATTTATTTTATGTGTATGGATGTTTTGCCTATATTTATGTTTGTATACCATGTCTGTGCCTGGTACATGTGGAAGCCAGAGAAGTCATTGCATCAGAGCAAGTTCCAAGAATGGAGTCCTGCCAGGCAGTGGTGGTGCACACCTTTAATCCTAGCATTCGGGAGGCAGAGGCAGGTGGATCTCTATGAGTTTGAGGCCAGCCTGGTTTACAGAGTGAGTTCCAGGACAGCCAGGGCTACACAGAGAAACCCTGTCTTGGGGAAAAAAAAAAAAAAAAAAAAAAAAGGATGGAGTCCCGTGAGGAGAATGCGAGTGTTTGTGAGAACACCCCAAGAAAACAAGAGTCTCGTGACTTCAGCATCTTCAAAACACAGAACTGTTGTTGGCACCGGCTTTCTTGCTCCCCTCAGGTGTAGCAGCAGACAGGAATGAGTTTATTTCAGTTTATTCATTATTGCTTGCCAGTGTTGTACAGTTAAAATGCTAAACTATCCTTTCTGTGTCTCTGTGGAAAAAATGTTTTTCCATTTGTGATTGTGTTAGTTAGGGAGGTAAGCTTCTGTGGGCTGCTGGAAATAGAACCCAGTCCTCTGCAAGGGAGCAGGTGTTCTTAACCACTGAGCCGTCCCTCCAGCCCCGTGATGAATTGCTTGTCTGGTTCCTTCAGCCACACCCATGCCTCTTTCCTCTCAGCGCCTCTCTACCTGGATGCTTGTGCTCACGCTTAAATTAGAAAATCTTCAGCTGGTGAGCTGGCTTAAGCAGGTAAAGGAAGTGAGCCTGATGACCTGAGTTCAAACCTAAGGCCCATATGGTAAAAAGGCGATTACTTGACCTCCACAGATTATCCTCTGATCACCACATGTGTCGAGAAATGCACACACACACACACACACACACTAGCTCAAAGTAAGAAAGTAAATGTAATAGAAAGATAGGTAATAAGAAGAACATGCACTATGCATGAAGAAATAGGATGTTGTCTGTTTTGGAAGAGATGATGCAATTAAAGAGAGGGAAGGAAGTGCTATTACTTCAGAAACATGACGACTGTTGACTTGTTTTCTCCAGTGTTCTTTATATAGGCTCCTTTATCATTTTAAGTCAAAAATGGTTACATGACACATACATACCCCATACTGTACTTCACGTCTCAAAAATGAGAAGTGGTGTCTTGCAAAATTTCTGCCTCTGCTTCCTGCCCCATAATGTCAGGTGCCTGCACTTGTTGATACCGTGGTCATATGGGGTCATATGTCTAGGAAACTTTCATTACCAAACCCTGGGAACACAGACAATGATGTCTGCTCTGTTTTAGTGACTCATGGCCATCTGTGATATAAATGGCAGTTCTATGGTCATAAATTTACTATATAAAAAATACAAAGTGGCCAGGCAGTGGTGGTGCACGCCTTTAATCCCAGCACTTGGGAGGCAGAGGCAAGCAGCTCTTTTGCATAAGTTTGAGGCCAGTCTGGTCTACAGAATGAGTTCCAGGACAACCAGGGATACACAGAGAAACACTGTCTCAAAGCATTGCCCGCCCTACCCCCCCCCCACAAAAAAACAATACAAACTGTGTATACTGGGCTGGTGTGTCTCCATGGTAACCTGTTTGTATCACATGTATGAGGCCAGAGGTTCAATCCCCAGTGCTGCTGACAACAAAAATAATTCTGCAATGTAGTATTTTAAGAAGCCTTTAATTTTGGTTGTGAGCCTAGCCTTTAACAGCTGAGCCATCTCTCCAGCCCTAAGTTACTTTCTTGTGCCTCAATTGAGAGGTTCATAGTACTATTTTTCAGTTTTAATTCTCACTCACCAGCTTTCAGGGAACAGGGAGTGTATCTGACAGGATAAAAATATAAAAATATGTATGATAAAGGTTGTAAACTAGTGAAAAAAGAGGCCAGGCACATGGTGTCAAGTGCCTTTAATCCCAACAGTTGGGAGGCAGAAGGAGGCAGAACTCTATGAGTTCAAGGCCAGCCTCCTCTACAAATAGAGTTCCAGGACAGCCTGAAATAGTAATGAGGCCCTGTGTGGTGCTTTAATGAGAAATATTCCATATGAGCTCGGGTATTTGAACACATGGTTCCCAGTCAGTGGAGCCGTTTGGGGAGGTGGAGCAGCCTTGTGGGAGGAAGTATGTCACTGAGGTAGGGCTTTTGGTGTTTATAAGCTTGCCTCACTTCAGTGCTTTGCTTTCTGCTTATGTCTGCTTTATGTATGCTTTCTTGGCTTCCTGCTCCTGCCACCATTCCTGTCACCTGCTGCCGTGCCTTGCTACCACAGAGGACTCTTACTTTTCTGGAGCTGTAAGTCAAAATGACCTTTCTCTCATACGCTGTTTTCATTAATGGTGTCTTATTACAACAGTAAAACAAACAAACAAACAAAAAAACAAACAAAAACAAAAAAAACTAATACACCCTGTCTGAATCAAAACAAGCAAAAAAACCCACCTGGTAAATTGTAAATGGATGTTTCTCCCCTGACTGCTAGTTCCCAAATAACCACTCAGAGGTTTAATATTCATTACAAATGCTCGGCTGATAGCTCAGGCTTGTTACTAGCTAACTGTTACATTTAAACTAATCCATTTCTATTGATGTATATTGCCTGTCTCCAGCATGTCTTGCTTCCTGGGTGGCTTGCTGACATCTCTCCTGACTCCACCACTCCTTCCCATCATTCTCAGTTTGGCTTTCCTGCCTAACTTCCTGCCCAGCTTTTTACTAACCAATGTAATACGAACTTATAGTATAGAAAAGGATTGTTCCGTATCAAGAAATGAAAAAGGACATCTTGGCTGTGTTTATTGGGGGGAGGAGCTGTTGATGTTTATGGAGGGGTCATTTGTTTTATTTTGTTTCCATTATAAAGATAGCACTCAGGGCCTTTGATGTTCTAGGCAAGCATTCTATCACCTGTTGTGAACCCCCAAATTCTGAACCCCAAAAATCACTAAGAGACCTGTTCTGATGCAAAAGCAAATACTCTTTTATTAATTAATGAGTTAATTGCACTAACTCAGGTCTTCCATCCCTCTGACATGGTGGGAGCAAGAAGAACCTCGGGAAACCTCGGGAAACCTCGAGGCAGGGAATTTATTGGGTAGAGCAAGGGGAGTGTCTTGCCTTCCTATTGGCTAACAGTGCTTTATTCCTTAACCAATAAGAGAAACATATATACAGAATGACATCTCACATCACAGTGGTAATCTGTTTCAGCCCAGGGGAGATGGAGACAGGCCGATCCCTTGAACTTGCTGGTGGCCACTGCAGCCTGATCTGCAGTGAAGGGTCAGTGGGATGGCTCAGTTCATAAAGCTCAGTTCTGTACCTGGGTTCCATCTCCTGAGCCCATGGTGAAGGAGAGAACCAGCTCCCAAAAGTGTTCTTCTGGTCTGCACACGCATTCTGTGGTATATAGGCACCCGCACTCCCATACACACAATAATAACAACAAAACAGAGCTGGCACAGATGCCACACAAGATAAAGGTGCCTGTCCCCAAGCCACTTGATGGAAGAAGAAAATTAGTTTCTGTAACTTGTTTCCTAACTTCCACACTTGTGCTATCACGCACGCGCGTACACACACACACACATACACACACTCACTCACACACACTCACTCACACACTCACACACACACTCCACATACACACACACACACACACTCACACACTCCACATACACACACACAGACATACACTCACACACACACTCAATCACACACACACACACACACACACACACACACACACATACAACGGATAAATTAAAAACAAATAGGTAAAAAGAAATTGAAGACACCCGTGTTGACCTCTGGCCTTCACATGCACACACGCTCACACACATACACACACAAACATGTACACATGGGTACAAACACTGAAGTCTGGGACACGTCTCCTCTTCTTGTCACTAGTGCCCTCCTGAGCTTCGGGCTGCATCACCTCATTTTTTCCTCATCACGCCTCCTCTCCAGGTGTGTCTTGTTCCGTCTTGTACAGGAACACTGTCACTGGACAAGGAGCCACCTGTCTGAAATCTCATCTCAATGCTTAATTACATGTGCACAGATCCTATTCCCATATCTGGCTGGTCCTCGGGGTCCTAGTAGACCGTGGACAAGCAGCCAGTGTTTCAACTACTGTCCCTTCTTTCCAGCCCTTAATTTATTTTAAAGATTTTTTTTAATGTATATGTGTGTTTTGCCTGAGTATCTATTGGTACACTATACACATGCAGTACCTGTAACAACCATAAGAGGGCATCACATCCCCTGGAGCTGGAGTTACTGATGGTTGTGAGCTGCCATGTGGGTACTGAGAATTGAACCCAGGATCCTCCAGAAGAGCTGCAAGTGCTCTTAACTACTGAAAGCATCTCTCCAGCACCTTTACTTATGACTTTTGAGTTATGGGGGGATTTGACTTGGGGCTCACTCATGCTAGACAAATGAATACTCTACTGCTGAACTACATCCTTCATCTTTTTCTTTTTTTCTTTTTTCTCTTTCTTTTTTCTCTTTTTTTTTTCTTCATACTTTTTATGTCAAGACAAAGGTCTCACTCAGTAGCTCTGACTAGCTTTGAACTCACTCTGTAGCCCACACAAGCCTTGAGCTTCCAGTCTTCCAGAGCCTCCGAGGCAGCCATTGCTTAGTTGAATTTACAGGGCTACACCCTTGGGCCTGACTTTCATGTACATTTTAATGACCCCATTGACTATAGAAACCCGTGTAGTCCACAGGTACAGGAAGGGGCAAGGGCTTGTGGATTTGCTTGGGGGGCCAGTCACAAGACCCCGGATTCTAGTCCCAAGGAAGGCAGGAAAGGCACTGGATTCCCTGGTACTGAAGTTACTGTTGGTTAGGAACCAGCATGTGTGTGCTGGGAATCAAACCCAGATGCCCAAAAGAAGAGCCAGTGCTAGTAACTGCTGGGCATCTCCAGTCCCATTGGTTTATTATCATTGCTATTATTATTATTGATTTAGTTCCCAGCCTGGCCTATAACTCACTATGTGGCTGAGAATGGCCTTGAACTTCTGAGCCTCCTGCCTCCACCTCCTTCTAGGATCACAAGCCTAAGCCACCACACCCAGCTTATAGGATCCTGGGGATCTGGCTTGGGCTCCATGCATGCTAGGCAAGCACTATTCCACCAGCCATGTACCAGCTCCAAGTTTATTTGTGAAGGGACCAGACCCTCAGCCAGCCCCCTGCTTTGGCAGCTATGACAGGCTGCAGAAAAGATGTAGGCCCCTGACTCAGCAACATGTGCTGAGCTTCTGACCTTGCCAGACCTTGCCAGACCTTGCCCTCCATGTGGTGAGGAACCAATCAGAAGTTAGCTGGTGAACTCCGGATGTGCTTTATGGTAACAGTGAAGTGTAGAGCATAGCAACCACCATGGGAGGGCCTATAGGCTGTAGCAACCTACCTGAGGCTGCAATTGACCAATTAACACAGGACAGGTCACCCAAGCCCAGAAGTGCACCCATCCTGAGAGAGACTGTTGCAGACCCCAGACACTCCCCTTGCTCTACCTCAATATATTCCCTGCCCCATAGTCCCTCCAGGCCCTTCTTGCTCCACCCGATGTGTCAGACAGATGGAGGACCTGAGTTAATACAGTTAACCCGTTAACTAATTAAAGAATCTTTGCTTTTGCATCAGATAGGGTCTCTTGGTGATTTGGGGGTTCAGAATTTGTGTGCAACAGTTGAACCGGATTTTGCTGCTCACTATATTGGCCAGGCTGCCCTCAACCTCACAAATACTGGGACTACAGCTGCTGCACCACATCAGGCTGCAGGGCAATTCTGGGGAAGAATCCTGTATTCTTTTTCCCCTCAGATCACTCAGAGGGAGCCATGTCCCCCTCCTAACCCTCAATACATCCATCTACCCAGCTCCCAGTTTACTTGATTTAACACAGCCTGATACTGGCAGCTGTCTCAAAGTCAGCAGGATTGTGTGTTTTCTTTTCTTTTAGCTCACTCACCCATTGTTTTGGAAATATCTTGCATTCCAGGCAATTCAAGCCTCTGAATAAACAGCTCACTTCTGCACAGGCAAGAAGAAAGAGCCCAAAATGAAGAGACAAATAGGTTCTCAGAGCAGAGTTGGAGAGGAGGTGGCTCCGTGCCTGCTTCCTTCTAGAGCAGTGCTTCTCAGCCTGTGGGTCTGGGCCCTTCAGGGTTGCATAACAGATACCCTGCATATCAGATATTTGCATTATGATTCCTAACACTAGCAAAATTACAGTTAAGAAGTAGCAATGAAATAATTTTATGGTGTGGGGGGGGGGAGTCACCACACATGAGGAACTGTATTAAAGGGAAGGTTGAGGCCCACTGTTCTAGAGGACCAGAGTTCAGTTCTCAGTGTCCAGCAGCTCACCTGCTAGGCAGGATCCAATGCTCTCTTCTGACCTCCATAGGCACACATACAGTGACATGCATTCACACACACACACACACACACACACACACACACACAGATGCACACACGCACACCTTTGAGAGGAATATACATATTCAAGGCAAGGTTTTTCTGTGTAGCTTTGGAGGCTGTTCTGGCACTCATCTGTAGACCAGGCTGGCCTGGAACTCACATAGATCCTCCTGTCTCTGCTTCTGGAGTGTTGGGATTAGTCACCACCACTTGGTTCAGAGGGATAAATCTTGATGCATCTCCATCATGGATAATTTCCTGCAACCTCAAAACCATTATAAAGGAATTGCTAAATCATCTGGATTGGCTGAGTGGACATGAAAATCAAAGAGGGGAATGACATCTACAGCCCATTCTTTAATCAGAACAGTGAAGGGCCACAGTCTCTCAGGAGTAAGGAGGCTTGGGGCTTTCTAGGGCAGAGAAGAGAACTTTGGGATGGAAGATTCCATATGCAGCTGGGTTCCCCTGCAGTATCAAAATTGTAAATGCCAGTGGGAAGAGACGGTGTTGGTCAGGGCCTTCCTGGATCCTAACAGTATGCAGAAACTGTTACCAGCGTGCCAGCCTTGCTGTCCAGAGTTGCTCGGTTTCTGAGTTATTGGCCCTAGAGAATAGCTTGGTGAGCTTCAGCTCAGGGCCTGCTTCTCTTAATCCATCAGCTGTGCAAGCAGATTTTACTGTAGGCAACTTCTGACGTTTATTTTCAAAGCTGATGTGTTTTGCAATGGCTTGGGTGTCGGTGCTAAGAAATATAGAAAGATCTGGTCCAACAGCACTTACATTAACCCCTAGATCAGCCTTCACACGCCCCACTCCGAAAGCCTGGCCAGATTCCCTTCTCTTAAAGCTTCCTCCCATGTGGAGTGGCAGGAGCCTTCTGCCAGGATGTTGCAGACCTGTGGAAGTGTGAGCAGGGTGAAACTCTCCTAGTCACACCCAAGAGATACAGAAACAACTCGAGGCTGGGGATGTATTTCTGAGGCAGAGTGCTGCTGAGTGTGTGTGAGACCCTGCCTTTGATCCTCCATAAAAATCAAGCTGAGCTCTCTGTGCAGAGCCTCACACAGGGAGAGCGAGCTTTCTAGAGGCCTGGGTCATGTTTGGGAGTGGAGTTGTAGGGTCATAAACTGATTCAACTCCCCTGAGAGAAACCACACAGACATCCAGGGTACAGCTAGAGAGCTTGCCTCACCTGTACACTCAACAGCTGGCAACTCTGTGATTATTATTTAAACATTGCACCCAAAGCTAGTCCATCCTGTTTTCTGAAACGCTAAGACTAGCTGGAGATAACCAGGAGGGCGCGGCCTAGACCATCTCAGGATTCTCTCCTTCCCTTGCTTTGTTCTCTGTCTAGCTTTCTCTCTCTCCCCCCCTCTCTCTCTCTCTCTCACACACACACACACACACACACACACACTGCTGCCCTACACCTAAAAAGTAAACCTGTTTTTTTTTTTTCTTGTTTGTTTTTATTTTTGTTGTTTTGTTTTGGTTGGTTGGTTGGTTTTTGGGTTTTTTTGTTTTTGTTTTGTTTTTTTTTTTTTTGGTATTTTGAGATAGGGTTTCTCTGTGTGTCTTTGGAGCCTGTCCTGGAACTCACTCTGTAGACCCGGCTGGCCTTGAACTCACAGAGATCCACCTGGCTCTGCTTCCCTAGTGCTAAGATTAAAGGTGTGTGCCACCTCTATCTGGTTTACAGTGTACCTCTTAAGCATGGCCTAAAGTGAGCCCACCTCTCTAATGTGGATTCGGGCCAAGTGAATGACCCAACAGGGATGCTAGGTCTCCACCCAGGCCAGAGGGTCTATTCTCGTGGCCGGGAGATGATTTTGTTTTGTTTATTCTAATACTTTGCCTGCCTATGGTTGATATTCCAGTAGCAATGGCTGCATGCAAAGGTGGCACCTGTAATCTTGAATAATCAGTAGTTCTGGAACAGGCCAGTAACAGAGTCAAGAACTTGTTTTATAAAGTGGGTGGTGGTGGTGCTCCCGTTTACTCCCAGCAGCAGAGACAGGTGGATCTCTGTGAGTTCCAGGCCAGCCTGGTCTATAGTGAGTTCTTGGACAGGCTACAAAGCTGTACAGAGAAACCCTGTTTCAAAAAAACCAACCCCCCACCAAAAAAAAAAAAAAAAAAGGGAACCTGTTTTATTTTTTTCTGGTACTAGGAATTGAGCTTAGGACATCATGCAGGTTACTCAAGTATCCTACATCCCTCAGCAGTAAGAACCTAGGTTTTTTTTTTGGGGGGGGTTGGGGGAGGTGTCCTTTTGTTTTTGTTTTTATCGATTGTCTCTACCACCATTTAGTGTCCTGGTTTGCCCTGCATTTGTCACCCTCAAGATACAAAAAAGGCTTGGCTGGGCCAGGGAGGTGAGGACCTGAGGACCCGAGTTTGACCCCTGGGACCCAAGGGGCAACAGGAGAGAACAGACTCCTGAAAGTGGTTATCTGACCCCATATGCACCCTATGAGCTCTTGCACACATACACACATGGCATACATATAAGTAAAAAGTAATAAAAGTAAACAGTGAAAAAAAGAGGCTTGGTGGGCCCTGGATTGATGGCTCAGCACTTAAGAGCACCAACTGCTCTTCCAGAGGACCCAGGTTCAAACCCCAGCACCCATATGGCAGTTTAAAACTGTCTGACTCTGGCTTCAGGGGATCTGACACTTTCACACCAATGCACATAAAATCAAATTATTAAATATGTTATTAAAAAGAAGAGGTTTGGCTACTGTAAGAACCATATCCTTGCAAAAATTTCTATTAGTATCATTATTATTGTTGACATAAAATTAACATAGAATATACTACCCGTTTTAAAAGGTGAAAGTCAATGGTCTTTAATTCTTTCTTGAGTGTTCTGTACCCATTATGGCTGCCCAGGTTAAAAATCTTTTCATCATCCCCAAAAGACATTCAGTAACCATTAGACATCCCCCATCCTCCCACTCACCGAGGCCCTGGCTTCTTTCTGTTTCCTCATTTTGTCCCTAGATTTTTCTCTTCTGGACACCTCATTATGTCTTTGGCCTTCTGCACCTGGCTTCTGAGGGTCATATGTGTTCCAATGTGTGTGAACACTCTGTTCCTTCATATGTCTGCATCACTTTCCACTGTATGAAGAGACCACATTTTATTTGTTCGTCTGTTCCGCTGGGGCTATCTCCACCTTTTGGACATTGCCAAAAAGGCATCCGGTGCTTTTATGTGCACACCTGCACGTGTATTGCTTTGAGCGACCTGTTTTTAATTTTTTTGGGCATTTGCTTAGGAGAGGAACTGCTGGATGCCATGATTCATTCTCTGAGGGGTTGCCAAATTCAAAGCTCCTGAGACTCACTATGTAACTGGGGATGGCCTTGAACTTGTGACTGTTCTGTCTCCACCTTCTAAATGCTGGGATTGCAGGCATGTGCCACCATGTTTTATGTAGTATTGATGATCGAACCCAGGGGCTTCATGCATGCTAGGCAGATACTCCATGACCAGAGGTATGTCCTTGGCTCCCAAAAGCCCTTTAGAAAAATCAAGAAAATCTCTGCCAAGTAGCCCTGATTGTCACATCTGCATGTCCACAGCATTGTCTAGGCAACTGGCCAAAGCTAATGGCACCTCTCTCTATAACTTGGCTGGGATCCAGTCACCTCCAAAGGGCACAGTTTGCTTGGAGGAGGGTCATTTTTAGAAGGCAGGGGCAGTGAGTGGTGACTATGACAGACAGGTTCGGTGCCCGCCATCCCTACCACTATCCATTCCAGGTTATCAGTTGTCAGCCTGTCTTTGTTCTACATTCTATAAACATTTGCATGATTGAGGAAAGTGTGGGAACGAGAGCCAGGGCAAACAGCGAGCTTAAGGATCAAGGCTTCCTTTAGAGCCTGGGCCCAGCCAGTGGCTGTGGTTCCCACCTCCCCTCTGAAATCAAAGACCATATTTGCCTACTTCCCCTTTGGCCCTGGTATGTGTATGTGCTGGTCCATATCTATCCAACAACAAATAACTCTTTCATTTTGGATAGGGTCTGTCTATGTAGCCCTGACTGGCAGGGAACTCTGCATAGACCAGGATGGCCTTGAATTCATAGAGATCTGCCTGCCTCTGCCTCCCAAATTCTGGAACTAAAAGTATGTGCCACCATACCAACTAGTTGTGCAAATTTTATCTGTGCTGTAAGTATTTGGGGCTCATGGGTCACATACTCAACCCTGCCTTATATTGTCAAAGCACTGTAGGTGGCCTGTACGTGACCCAAGAGAGCCTAGAAACTAGCTGAGGGAGAAACAACCCAGATTGCAAACTACAGGAAGGCACACCCTTTCAAGTCACACCGCAGCAGAAACAATCCTTTTTCATTTTACACCATGGCTGACCCCGCATTCCCAGCCGTGTGAACAGCCATGTTCAAGTACAATGTTATTTATGAAAAAGCAAACAGGCAGCAAGGTGGCTTGGCATGTGTGCTGTAGTTTGCCACTGGGCTCTCTTCAGCTTCTTATTTCTCAGCTCACAAGTCTCCCAACTTCCCCAACAACCAGTGTGTTTCTTTATGCTTCTCTGGGTTAACCTTAATCTTCCACAGATAGTTTTCTCCTTGTTTAGGAAAACAGGAGACAACATGCATTTTTTAAAGCATTATGTTTTTCACATTTCTCAATGATTTGTGGAAATACTATTATGGTTATTGTCTTTCATTGCTAATTAAATATCCCATAGGAAGGACATAGCATAACTCATTCAATCATTGCCCAATTTCTTTGGATGGGCATTCACTTTGTGGCCAGTTTTCTGACCCCACCCACCACCAAAAACAACACCACCAAAAAAAAAAGACTTCCCATAAACATCTTTTAAAAAATACTTGAATAAGCTGGGCGTTGATGGTACATGCCTTTAATCCCAGCACTCAGGATGCAGAGGCAGGCGGATCTCTGTGAGTTTGAAGCCAGCCTGGTGTACACAGAACTAGTTCTAGGACAGGCTCCAAAGCAATACAGAGAAACCCTGTCTCAAAAAAAACAAACAAACAAAAACAAAAAAAAAAAACAAAAACAAAAAAAAAAGAGAAAATTACTTTAATATTGCTGTCGTTTTAGTTCTTTGGGACAGCTTCCCACGAATGGGATTAGCATGTCAAAGGGGACATTTAGTTTCAATGTAATAGGCATTGCCAGATCGCTTCCCCAATGACCACAGAGTGTATGAGAATGCCCTTTTCTCCACATTTCTGCCAGCAATTGACACCATTTCTCTTTCCTGTCTGATGCATGCAGTAATGTGCCCTTGCTTCTTTTCTTTTTTGTTTGTTTGTTAAATGTATTTTCATTTGTGTTTGAGGGGCAGGCTGTTAGACCCCCCCTGGAGCTGGACTGGCAGGTGGCTGTGAGGTGACCCCCCATGGCTGCTGGCATCCAAACTCAGGCCCCCTACAAGAACACGTGCTCTTATCCCTGGAGCCATTTCTCCAGCCCCTGGTTTGTGTTTTTCTGACTATTGTTGAATTTGAGTTTCTTTTCCTAAGCCCATTAGCCATTTGGGTTTGCTGTTCTGTAAATATTCCATTTGTGTGTGGCTTAGCTTGCTCAGGTCAATTTGTAGACGCTCTTTAAATAGTGGCTTTTGGCTTCCATCTGAGGGGTGACCGAGAGTGCTGCCAAGGGTCACATCTTGATTCTGCCCTGCCTGCTCATGAGACCTCAGCAACTTATTTAACCTTGTCATGCCTCAGTTTCTTCATCGGTGGAATAACCATTGCTGTCATCACCATGATTCCTACTTCGAAGCCTTGCTGGAGGCAAATGCAGAATTGCATGCGGCGTAAGCAGGCTGTTATCTGGAACACCGCAACAATCAGCAGATGTTGGTGGCTGTTATTTATATTGCAAATATTTTTTCAGCTCTGCCATATAAATTGGTTTTATTTATGGTGTCCTTTGTCACACAAAGCATTTGAATGTTTATACAGTCAAATATATCCATCTTCTCCTTCGTGGCCTCCAAGTTCCCAGGCTTGAGTAAAGTCTCTCCCACACCCTTTGTGACAAATCTCCTTGGAAAAACCAGAAGCATATGATTATTTCCTATGCTGGTATGCACTGTTGTCTGTTCTCCTTGGTGTACTTCCTGTAGGTTTATAGTTTCTTGTGTGTTCATGGTGGTTGGCACACCAACTCTGTGGGCTTTCCATACGGAATGAGTTTCCAGTTCCCTTTGGACACTTATTATTTGAGTCTGAAATGTCCCCCACAGGTTCCTGGGTTGGTGACTCCTGGCCACTGGCCCCTGTCATGCTCCTGGTCCACTGTGACGTGAACAGCTTCCATCCCACAGTTCCACTGCTGTGAACGGAGCTGCTTGCTCACCGATGTATCGATGGGCAGAAGCACTGAAGCAAACGTAAGTCCTCCCTTCATTTATTTCTCTATAAGACACCAGGCCCAAAAGCCACTTAAGGAAGAAGGGGTTGATCTTGGCGCAATTCCAAGGCGGTAGAAACCGTCTTCTTTCTTTCCCTCGATTTCCCTGGTGGGCCTTGAAAGACATCCACTCCCCACCCTCCTCTCTGGGGCTTGGCTGAGGGAATGGTATTTTACAGTTTTCCTGACAGAGGATTCATTTGAAATCCTTCTCCATTACAAGAGTCTGACAGAAACCTGTTAAGATTTAAACTGTCAGAGCACATGTGCCCTAAACACCCTTTCTCTCCTTTTTCTGGTATTTGTTTTTAGCTTACTGAGACAGGGTCTTCCTGTGGCGCCCAGACAGGCTGACTTATGACGCTCCTCCCTCAGCTGCCCAGGTGCTGAGATCAGGCCGCATACACCCAACCTTCTTGGGTTTCCTTTTTAGGTTCATGGTGGCTTCATCTGTTCTTTCTCAAGTACTTTCAACAACAGATGGTGCCCTGGGGGGCTACAGCCAAATTCTTGAGTACCCTTTTCTATTTCTTCTTCCTTTTTTTTAAAAAAAAAAAAAATATTTTATTTATTTTTTTATTTTCAAGACAGGGTTTCTCTGTGTAGCCTTGGCTGCTCTGGAACTTGATCTGCTGACTGGCTGACCTTGAACTGAGAGATCTACCTGCCTCTGCCTTCTGAGTGCTGGGATTAAAGGTGTTTGGCACCAACACCGGGTGAGAAACACTTTAAGAAAAGAAAAAAAAAATGCAGTAAGGAGGAGAAGCAAGGTCATCCAAGAAGCTGCCTTGGAGAAGGGAAGCAGCACTTCTTGAACAGCCTCTAAGCTCTAGGCACTGTGCCCGGCAGCCTGCAAGGGCCCGAGGCCCTAATTGTTGGGAGCCTTGGAAGTCCTCAAACATAATGGACCCCCCTCCCATGTGTTCAAGGCTTTCAGCCTTCATTTTCCAGTTCCCCTTCGTCTCTCCATCTCTCGTTTCCTATGTGCTCAGAGCCTTGAAAACAATGTCCTGGACTGAGACGCTTGTGTTTGCTCTCCTGGTTTATCATTGACCAGCTGTATGGTGTTTGGTAAGTTACTCAAACTCTCTGGGCCTTGGTTGATTTCTCTGTGAAACAGGAAGCCACACCTTTCCTATAATATCATCACTATAGGAAATCACCAAGCTAGGATGGAATGGAAGTGTTTCTGAGTTGAGAACTGGGCCCACCAGATGCTGGAAAGCAAATCTCCACTGTGGTGACAGATACTGAGTTAAGACTCCTCTCCGAGGGAGCCGGTCAGTTGTCCTTCCTGTTACTCCATCAAAGTCATTTTCCCACCGCCCCACTGTCCCATATTTTGCAAATGCTAAGAAGGAACCAGCTGCTTTTTGATCTGATAATACCAACAGAAGAGCTCGCTTTCTCTGCTTTGCAGACTTGTCTGGAGGATGCCAGGTGCTGCTTCCAGGGTAAACCTATGTCCGGGTGTGGTCGGGGCTGAGTGTATCAATATTTGTTGAGAGCCCAGAAGGACCTTTTTTTTCTCACACAGGGCCGTGGGATTGTGGACCTTAGGTCAGGCCCTGATGTTTGCAATGCCCCGAGCCAGCCCCTTTTCCCTGAAGAGACAGAGTGCAGCCAAATGTTACAGTTGGGCCCAAAGGGGATCCAGCACTGGTTATGAAATAGCCATGTTCCATTTGTCATTGAAGACAAGGAAGAGACAGAACTGTCTGTCTGTCTGTCTGTCTGTCTGTCTGTCTGTCTGTCTGCCTTTTGTGTGTGGAAGTGGTTGCCTGTGTATGTGTGTGTGTGTGTACACACATGTGGAAGCCAGAGTTCAAGCTCAGGTGTCAACTCCTCAGGAGCCAGCCATCATGTTTTGTTTTGTTTTTTAATTTTTCTTACATTTATTTATGTGTGTGTGTGTGTGTGTGTGTGTGTGTGTGTGTGTGTGTGTGTTTCATGTGCACACAGCGCCACTGAGCACCTGTACAGGTCATAGGTCAACTGGTAGTAGTTGGTTCTCTCCTCCCACTGTGTGGGTTCTAGAGACTAAATTCAAGTCTTCCAGCTAGGTGACAAGCACCTTTACCTGCTGCGCCATCTCCCCAGTCCCCAACTTGTTTCCTGAAACAGGAGCTCTCATTTTTTTTTGCAGCTGGCCGGCAAGCCCCATAGATCTGCCCATCTTCATCTCCCTAGCACTGTGATTACAAGCAGCTGCCACCATGCCCAGCTTTTTAGGTGAGCTCTGGTAATCAAACTTAGGTCCTCATGCTTGCCTGGCAAGCATTTCACCAACCATCTCTTCTTTATCCCAAGTTTATTAGGCAATATATAAAGCAACAAAGGCCTTCATTGTTCAGGAAGGTCTTCTCTGGGCTCCTGACCACATGTCTAGAAGCTCATGGGTAAATGGGTTTGGGCTGGAATGCTGTACATTGTTTCCAAAGGTTGGTGGACATGATTGGTAGGAACAGCTCTGTAGCATGGCTGACATGGCAGAATTTTTGCAGAGAATTGAGATGGGCTTGGCTGAAAGCCCAGCCATGCTGGTGAAATTGAGAGTTCCCTTGAACCTGACCTGAGGAATCCCCGGCAGTGAGCATGCCTTTGTACAAACTAGTTTTAAAATGCCATTTATGCTGTAGCTGAAACCAAGATGGCCTGGGGATACTCAACTCTTCTAAGAATTCTGGGCCAGTGGATCAAACTGGTTGTGTTCTTTAGTATCTTGGACCTCCCTAGTGTTCTGTCACCACTCAGCCTCTATAGTAGGGAAACCTCAGGGGCCCCCAGGCCCACCCACCACTGCCAGGGCCCCTTCTGGATTATAGGACCTTGTCTGCCATGCCCCTACACCTATCCTGACCCCCAGGGCCCTAACTTGGAGTAACAGAAGCTGTGACTACCTCTGTTGGCAGGGAGGAGGCATCTCCCCTATAGTTCCTGATGAAAATGTAAAACTCAGGACTAGGAATGTAGCTCAGTGGTAGAACAGTTGCCTTGTAACTCCTGATCCACTAGGATGGAGCCTCTGACCTACACTAAATAAGCATGCAAACCAAAATGCACAAGCATGCACACGCATCCACTAGAGCACACGCAAGCAGAGGTGGGCCACTACTGCCCAGCTCAGATTTTTCTCTATCTATCTATCTATCTATCTATCTATCTATCTATCTATCTATCTATCTATTTCTTTTTGATGAAATTCTTCAGTGACTGAGTTTGGAGCTGTTAAACAGGCAGACTTCCTGAAAAGAACTTACATTTATTTCTTCTTCTAGTAATAGGAAAGTAGTGTCTGTTATAATAGTTTAATGCCAGGGTCCTTATTCTTCAAATAACTGCAATATATTTCTGCTGTGCAGCCGTGTCCTCCAGCTTAAAACCTTACTTTGAAAGAGAACAGGGAATGCTCATGGAACTCACAAGAAAGCAGCAAGGGGCAGATGTCTGGCCGTCTCTGTACTGTTTACACAAACAGTAAACTCTTGCTGTGGAGGGGAGAACTCTTCAGTGGAACTGCCTGCAAGTTGTACTTGAGCTCCAGAGATGATTTTTGTGAGTTGTCACCCTTGCTAGGGCGTCACCCTTGCTAAGGTGGCCTTTACAGTAGTGCAGGTGCCTCTCGTTCAGCTATGTCCCTGAGAGTGATCTCAGTAAAGTCACTGGTTCACTGGCTGGACTTGAGCAGACTCCGAATTGTTTTGTCGTCTGTCCCAAGTGTCTTATCTGAGGTGAACTGACATTTCTGTATTTGGTGTCAGGAACTTCATGCAGATTAGGTTGCACAAGAGATAAAAAGTAGAGAGGAAGGATATTGAGAGGAAATGGAGAAAATGAACCAGGCAGGATGTGAGAGCAGTCTGTAGGTCAGACAAAGGGTCATAAGTTCAAGATCTGCCTGGATGACACAGTGTGTATAGGGCCACGTGGTGAATCTCTATTTAACAACATATAGGCTTGGGCAGCTTCAGGCCAGGACAGATCCTTCACCTCACTCTTAGCCATGAATGAGACTCAGCCTGCCAGTGTACGTGTCAGTCAAGTCAGATTTTCATATAGCAGAAACCATTGATTCCAAATCACTGTTTAGAAAACATTTTGAGCCAGGTGTTGGCTCATGCATTTAATCCCAGCACTCCAGAGGCAAAGGCTGGTGCATCTCTATGTAGCTTGGTCTTCAGAGGGGAGTTCCAGGACAGGCTCCAAAGCTACACAGAGAAGCCCTGTCTCGGAAAAACAAACAAACAGACAGACAAAAAGATGTGCACCACCACACCTAGCTCTCTCAGGCAGCTTACCAACTGAGCCATTTCCCAAGCCCCCTTTTTCTGTTTGTTTTTGTTGTTTGAGACAAGATCTTCCCATATTGATCAGCTTGGCCCAGGCTCAAGACATCCCTCTATCTCAGCTTCCCGAGCAGTCCTCAAGCTTATTCTACGGGTACAGCCTTGTTCCAATGTGAAGACATCACCAACTGAACCAAAAGATGGGCAAGCTGGAGATGACCCAAATCCCCTGCTACTGGTAAGTGGTACATTTCTAGAACTTTGCCAAACCGTTTTTGCTGTTTGAGGCAACTGAAACAACTGCTTCCTTAGCTAAATCACTGACTGCAGAAGCAAAGTCAAGGGCAGAGGATGAGGTCAGAGGCCCCGGACAGGTCATGTGTGTGGACAGCTAAGGTTTGTCAACATTGAAACCAGCGCAGACCATGTCAGGAAGTGTTTTGAATATTAAGCTGAGCCACAAGTGCAGGGCCAGGATGTGTTGTCATCAGTATACTGGATGCTATTCAGAGCTCCCTGCACTAAGTAAGGACCCACAGCAGGGTTGAGGGTAACTACCCTAATTAATCTGGAAGGGAGAGTTCCTGATGTCAGAAATGGGCATGGTCATGAACCCTGGGTTTCTGGCTCTAGATTTAGGGGTGATCTGTCCACATTTGGAAGAGGTTGTTGGGGCTAGCTAAAAGGAAGTCTGTCTTTACAAATTCAGAGCAATTGGAATGTGCGGTCCCCTAGAACTGCCACACCCCCAATGTCAAGAAAGCAGCAGCAAGATAGATTAGAGGGCATAAAAGACAATGCATGCATACATTACTGTAACCAGGGTAACGGGGGCTGGCACAGTGGCTCAGGGGACCATTGGCTGCAAGCTGAAGCTGTACTTGATCCCCAGAACCTGAGCTAAGGCCGGAGGAGAGAGCTGGCTCCACAAAGTTGTCCTCAGTGGGGCAACACACACATCACTCACACGGCAACAACAATAAATAAAAAAAGCAAAGCTTAAAGAAATTATTATGACTACCCTTTCCACTCAGCACCTACATTATACGTGCACTCATGCACTGGGTTCCAGAACACCCGTGGTGCCAAATGTAAGGATGCTCAAATCCCTTGTATAAAATAGCACAGTATTTACATGTATGGCCTCAGTGGGTAGAGTGCTTGTCTAGCATACCAAAAGCCCTGGTTTGGTCCCTAGCACCACATAAACTGGGTGTGGTGGCTCATGCCTCCCTGTAATCTCAGCAAGCAGGGATTAGAGTATTATTTCTACAAGCCAAGTAGCAGAAGGATTGCTGGCAATCTTTTTTTTTTTAAGCCACTCAATTTGTGGTTCTGTACTCACACACATCAAATTCACGTGGTTCTAACCTAACTCACAGTCATCAAATTCATAGTCACCCCAGGACCTTTGCATACACTTACTCACCTGGCCTGAGCCCATGTTTCCCATGTTTTTTCATAGTTTGCTCGTCTTGTTAATCCTGGCTCAACTCAATGTCACTTCCTCCTGGAGGCTACCACAGCCAACCCCACCCGAGTCATTCCCACTGTTCCATCCTCATGCTTGACTTTTCACAGCACCATTAGCTCCTCATCTGTGTCTTTCCTTCATTACTGTAAGCCTCCTGCCTTGAGTCTGGTTCAATGAGAAGACCATCTACCTCCCTTGCTACTGCCTAGATTACCACCACCTAGAATAGTGTCTAGAACACTCAGTTGTTGTTTCGTACATGAAAACCAGATCAATGAATGTGAGCTGTTGACTTCAACCTCTGAAGGACTGGGAGTTTCACCACTGGCTTCCCTGTGACTCATGCGTGTGAGCTGGGGAAATCCCTGCTCAGCTCTGAGCTCCAGTCTGCCATCTTCCATGAGAAGACGGCCCCTGCTTTTAAATTCCTACCTGTAAAGCTGAAGGTATCAAGGACAATAAACTGCAAGCCAGCACTTGAACTCAAGACTGTCCATCTGTCTCTTTTTCTTGCCATCCACCGGGGGCCGAGGAATCTGATTATCTGAATGCTTATCTGCATCCAATTCAGGAGGAAAAAGCTAGCCTCATCTTGCCAAAGGATCAAGGAGGGACAGAAACTGGAAATGAAATTACAACAGAAACTTGGACCCATGGCAGACTCAAACCAGTACATCTCCTTTCCATCTCTGAACTGGGAACCGAAACCACTCCATAGGAAGCACCCCCTTCCTCTTCCTGGGGATGGAAAAAAATCCCACTGTGGTCTGATTCCTTTTTTTAATGTACAGCTATTAATAGCAACACTCAGCAAACTGTAAATGGGAAAGCTCCATTGTAAACTATTCTATACCGCCTTCCCAAATGCAACAGCCTTATGTTTTCCCCTTAGCTGTCTCATGACAGAGCTCCTAGCCCTTCTGTGCTTTGCAGAGCACTGGATTTTTCTGCTAGGATGCAGCTCATAGCCCATATAGGTCTTAAGTAAGAAGCCCATTTCTGTGAACTCTAACCCAGACAAATGCCACAGCAGACTGTCTCCTATTGAAATTTATTGAAATGGTAGATAGAAGTACAGAAACACAAGCAAATGAACCCAGGAGGATTCCACCCACCCCCTCTTAACCAAGGACGCGTTTAAATCCCTTTTAGAAAGAAAAGCAGGCAGAGGAGGGAAGCAGCTATCTTCCCCCTTAGCCTTTTAAAACTGCTCAGCTGAATTTCTTACCTAATGTTTAATTCCCTCCAATACTATTAGTCCAGTCCCTCCTGGAGCTATCCTCTTCTTACCACCATCGGAGACTCCCAGAACAAAGCTTTTCAATCTCTTTCCCCTCTTCCATTTCTGCTAAAGTCTGGCCGAAAGGTGAATTGATTCCACAGAACCCAAGTGACCTACTGGCTTGTTCAGTGACACCTGGGTAGAGATCCTCTCCAGATTCTTGGTTCTCCTTGTCCCTACTGGGGCCCACAGACAGGTTAGGCAGGACCCTAGGGGCTGAAGGACCACCCAAGGCTTTGAGCAGACTGAAGAAGGAAGCCAAGATGCCATCGGTAGGGATGGGTGTGTCTGTCGTCTTCAGCCCCGCAGGCTTGGTAGACTAAGACCTTTTCACCATCTGGGAACTTTACTTTCTGATCCTCTGAGATTCCTATGGCAGCACCTTTGCACCCGAGTTGCTGACTCCACCTTGGCATTTCTCTAAATCAGATTCTCTGAACCTGGAAGTTCCGAGAAAGTGGGAGCCAAGTCTCAAGATGTTACTCCGTGCAGCAGCCAAATTGACTCTCCAGAGAGCTCAGGCCCGAGTGGCAACCTCCTTTCTTGGCATAGTGGCTTAACGAGATGTTGTGGCCAGATAAGGGGGGCTGCGTGGCTCGCTGGGGTCATCCATTAGTGCTCCTGGAACACTTCTGGCTGTGCTGGGGTCCCCTGTGAGCTCCACGCTTGTGCTCCGGTTGTCTGTTTCACCCAGTGTTTTCTTGCGAAGGCAGCGGTTGATACACGTAGAGAAGAAGTTGGGGAAAGATGGGCTAGAAAAATAGTAGACCAGTGGGTCCAGCATGCTGTTCATGTAGGTAAAGCTAAGAGTAGTGAAGAAGGCCAGGTCCGCCGAGGAGTAGATCTCACAGTTATGCACATTATTTTTGTAGAGGAGCCAGAAGATTCGGATCCGCACAGCCACGCTGGGCAGGAAGCAGATGATGAAGACGATAGTCACCACCAAGATAAAGTTGATAGCCCTCTTGATCTTGGCATGTCTGTCCATTTGTCTCTGCCGTAGGCTCCAGATGATTCTGGCTGAACAGAACAGGATGATGCCCAGCGGCAAAACAAATTCCAGGAGGAACATTGCATCATGCCACCTGAAGGTGTAACAGATGCTAAAGCTACTGCACAGATTTGCATTGCCATTGGGGGTCATCATGTTCGTATAGAGGAGATGGACTGTCAGGCCAATGGTGATACCCCACAAGAAGCAAGAGATGATGGCTGCCGTCCGGTTGGAGATCTTGTTCAGGGAATGGTGCGGATGGACCACCCGGAAATACCGGTCCACAGCCACCACTGTGAGGAAGATGATGCTGCCTTGTCGGTTCATGGCCAACATGAAGAGCATCAGACGGCAGGGGATGTCTCCAAACCTCCAGTCCCACTTTTTGACATAGTTGTCCATCAGGAAGGGCAAGCAGATGATCAGGAGAAAGTCAGCTACAGCCAAGTTGAACAGGAAAATCCGGCTGGATTTCCAGGACTTGAGATGGAAACAGAAAATCCACAGGGCAAGGCCATTGCCCAGAAGCCCAAACACAAACTCCAATCCCAACACCGGCGGCAAGACTTTGGCAATGTTTTCATCTCGGAACACACAGCAGTTCTTGCCATTTATCACCAGAAAATGGTTCTGTTTGATCATGAGTAGATCTGGTCAGTCCGCCCAGAGCGCCTCACCTAGCAAAGGCTCAAGGCAAGTGTGTGTCTGTGTGGTGAACGTGTGGTTCAGCCCTCAGCTTTATGTCATGTCAGGGTGTTGAAAGAGATGACTGAATGGTTACCAGGAAACTACGAAATCATTTTAAAAAAAAGCTAGCAAGGCTCTTATGCAATTTGCTGTTTGCATAAACAAGTAATAAAAAAAAATCCCCTAGGCAGACAGGAACCCACAAATTTTTCTAAATGTAAAGGATAAGTTCAGGCAAGCAGACTGTCAGTTGTGAATGAGTAAGATCTGGGGGCATTCCTTCTGAAGGCTGCATGCATGCACCATGGTTAGTTAATTGACCTTGGAGAATCCATTCACTGTCATTTGTTTGGCTTACACAATTAACAAATTAACAGTGGCAGTAATCGCACTCTGTGCTAAATGAACAGCAAGGATTTCAGAAGCAATAAGAATTAATGTGAAATTTTACCATGCGTATACAGTGTCTTCTCTCTCTCTCTCCCTTTTCTTCTCCCTAAGATTTACATGTATTACTAATTATATGTATGCATATGCATCTGTATGAGTATGTACTTGGAACTGTAGGTGCCCCCAAAGGCTATTGGATGCCCTGGAGCTGGAGCTCTAGGCAGTTGTGAGCCACCTAATGCGGGTGCAGGGAGCTGAACTCAGGTTCTCCGCAGGAGCAGTATGCTCTTAACTGCTGAGTCAGCCAGCACCACTCTTTGCTTCTTTCTCTCAGACAGAATCTCACTATGCCGCCCCAGCAGGCTTTAAATTCTGCATCTTCTGGCTTCTGCTTCTTCCCAAGTTCTGGGATTGCAGGCATGCAGCACCGTATTTGTAAAATTAGATTTGGAGTTCAAGCCCCGAGAGGATCTGGTGCTCTGCCTTGCAAAAAAACCTGCCCTCCTTTTTTTTTAAAGTGTGATTGTCATCCTCTGAAGTATCCACCACTGAGTATTTTGGCATACATAAACATACATATATGCATAAGGTTTATGAATTTTTTGGTTCTCCTTTGAGTTAGAAGTTGGAATTTTGGAAATTTTATCCCTTTAGTTGCAAATCCACTAATAGTATTTGGTAAACCTCTGTAGACTAGACTCTGAGTGACCTAATCTTAGATTCTTAAAGGATTAGTGATAGTTCATGGAAACAATAGCAATGAAGGTGGGATCTTGAGGTCAATGGTGTCCACATTGCAGTTTCCAATGTGCCAGACTCCATGCTTTGAAGAGTCATTGGGTTTTCAATGTGTATGAGTGTTTGTGTCGTATTGTTACGTACACCACATGTTGCACTATGTTGTATGGCCAAAGAAGCCAGAAGAGGGCATCATATCCCCTGGAACTATAGTTATAGACAGTTGTGGGTCACCACACAACTGTGGGTGCTGGGAACAGAACCTGTGTCCTCTGCAAAAGGAGCCAGTGCTCTTGACAGCTGAGCTGTTGTGTTGTCTCTTTATCCCACACTTTAATATGTCATCTTGTTTTATCCTCTGTAGTCCATGAAGGTGAAGTTCAAAGAGGTAATGTGCCTAGGATGACTCAGCGGAACTTAGGTCTGAGTCTGGTGGACCTCCAAACCTCTGCTCTCATCACTGTGGTATTCTACTTTTTCTTCATTATTTATTGGAAAATTTTAATTACATGCATTTATTTGGGAAGGGAGGAGATAAATGCCACAGCACGTGTGTAGAGGTCAGAGGAGAATCTAAAATAATCGGTTCACTCCTCCCTGGGTATTGAACTCAGGCTGTCACATTTGGCAGCCAGCACATTTACTCGATACACCATCCTGCCACACGATACCATATGTTTAAAAAGATCTTTTGAAACATTTGCCTTTTAAAAAGTGTGTGGGCATGTGTGTGTTTGTGTGTCTTTGTGTAGGTGTGTTCATGTGGGTGCCACTCCTGCTCAGAGACCAGGAGAAGGTGTCAGGTTCCCCGAAGTGGCAGTTATAGGTAGATATGAGCACCTGGTATGGGTGCTGGGACTTGAAATCAAGTCCCATGCAAGAGCTAAAAGGGGGTTGAGACAGCATCTCCCTATGTAGTCCAGGCTGGACTCAAGCACCATGCTTGACCACTGCCTCTTCTACCATCGCCTTGAGATGAGCTGGCATTAACATTTGCTTGCCTTGCTGCCTGTGTATACTGGCAGTGCTCCCACCCTGGATAAATGTGGACTTATTGATGGCACATGTTGTGGTTTGTATGGAAAGAGCCCTTCTGCGGACTCCCAGGTTTGAACAGTTGCCCCCTCCCCAGCTTCTGGTGTTATTTTGGGAAATTGGACAACTTTGGTGATGGTAGCTGTTATAGACAGATCACTAGGGAGAGGGCCTGGAAGGTTGTATCCACTTTTGGTTGAGGCCTGCTGTTCTCTCCTCCTGGTCCAGCCACCCTGTGAAGAACTCTGCCATGTGTCCCTGCTACCATGGATTGAGCTGCCCCTGACATCATGCTCCTATGTGTCACAATGGACTGTGACACTTCTTCAAAACAGACTCTCTGCTCTAAGTCTTTTCTGTCTAGTATTTGGTCACAGCAACATGAAAGTAACTCACACAATGCCCATGACGTAACCCTATGGGCCTTGTGGACTAAGAGTCAGGGAAGCCACCAGGACTCATTGCTTTTGTCATCTAGAACCTGCACGGCCTCCTTCCTAAGCTTTAGGGTTTTATAAACATGTGTGCACATACATGTATGTGCAGGCATGCTTGCATGTGTGGTGACAGAGGGCTGACTTTGAATGGCTTCCTGAGCTGCTGCCCACTTTCTTCTTTTAAGCCAGGGTCTCTTATTAAACCCAGAACTGGGCTGTCTTGCCAACAAATCCCCCACAGCCACCTGTCTGGCTGCCTAGGGTTACAGGCATGTGCCGCCATGCCTGCCTTCATGTACGGGGTGCTGTAGACCTGAACTCAGGTCCCCTCATGTTTACACAGCAAGCTCTCTACCCACTGAGCCGTTTTGCCAGCCTCTTACCCCCCTTTTAAAATACAAATGTAAACAATAAAGCTTGGCACCCTGTAATCCCAGAGAAAGAGGCAGAAAGATCAGAAATTCAAGGCTAGTCTCAGCTCTAGAGAGAGTTCAAGGCCAGCCTGAGCTACCTGAGACCCTGTCTCAAGACAAAGGCAAAGAAATGAAGGAGGAGGAGGAGGAAGAGCCATTGTAATGGTTAGCTCTAACTGTCAACACAACCTAGACTCATCTGGAAAGAGAGTTTCAGTGAGGGGTCTTGAGCATGCCTGTGGGTATGTCTGTAGCGGAATGTCCTGATTAAGTTCATTGATGAAGCAGACCCTGGCCACTATGAGTAGCACCGCTCCTTGGGCGGGGGCTCTGATTAAGAGTGGAGAAACTGAGCTGAGCTTAACACGAGCAAATAAGTGAACCTGCACACATGCATCTCCCTGTGCTCATCTGTGTGGATGTAATGTAACCAGCTACCCCAGCTTCCTGCCTTCACTTCCCCACCACAGCGGACTAGAAAGACAAACTGAAATATACCCTTCTCCCCCTTACCCTACTCTTTGCCAGGGTATTTTCTCACAGCAAACAGAAATGAAACCAGACAGTCATGAATAAATCTTTCTCTTTGGGGGGTGGGGGTGGGGGTTTCTTTTTAGAGACAGAATTTCTCTATGTAGCCCTCACTGTCCTGGAACCTACTCTGTAAACCAGGCTGGCCTGGAACTCAGAGGTCAACCTGCCTCTGCTAGGTTTAAAGGCATTTGCCACCACCCCTCAACCTATCACAGTTAGAACGAGAGTTAACAAGAAATAGTTTGGAAAAGGAGAAAAGCTGGTAGTTTATTTTGGCTCCATCCTTAGTGGGCTGTGAAGCCCCTTACTTGTCCCTTGGCCTCCTCTGGTGGAAACTGAGGAACTAGGTGACACTGCCCTTTCCCCCAGCCCCAGCTTCCTACAATGCTCACATTCAAAGTTTCTAAACAGGAAGTTGGGAGCTGCTCAGAGGGAATGTAAATTGAAGTCTCTGGGTGCCAGGGCCTGGTACAGAATTTCCAGTCTTCCCACCTTGGAAGGGCACGCCTTGTCTTGCTCCGGTCTTTCTTTTCTGTATTTTTTTTTTTTCTTACTGATGCATGAGCTGTACAGAAACTTGTTACGGCGGATCATTCAGAGGCAGGTCATGAGTCTACAGTCTGGTGTTAAGGAAATGAGTCTCACAAGTATGACCTCTCAAAACCAACCTAAGCCCCTGCACTGGGTGGGACAACCAGAAGGTCTGCCCTGCTACTCAGAGAAGTTATTATTAATTAAGTTTTCAGATACATAGGGTCTCAATATGTTGCCTAGGGTTGACCTTGAGCTCCTGGGTCAAGGGGTCAAGGGACTCTCCTTCTCCAACCCTCTGGGTAACTGGGGCTACAGATGTTTGCCACTGCACCCAGCAAACAGTTGTTACAAGTTTGATAACATCACGGTGGTATATGCCTGTGAGCTGAGAACTCAGGAAGCAAGCCGAGACAGGAGGATCACTATAAGTTCATGGCCAGCCTGGTATGTATGGTAAATTCCAGGCCAGTCAGGAGGACTACATAGATCCTGTCTCAAAAGACCACCACCAACAAAAGCTAACTAATTAAAAATCAATAAATAAAGCCAAGGGCTGGTGGCACACACTTTTAATCCCAGCATTGGGAAGACAGAGGCAGGTGGATCTCTGAGTTTGAGGCCAACCTTGTCTACATAGTGAGTTCTGGGTCAGTCATAACTATATATGAAGCCCTTGTCTCAAAACAAAATAAAATATTAAGCATATAAATATGCTAAGGGCAGAGCTATAGTTCAGTGATAAACCACTCACTAGCATGATTGACATTCTGAGTTTGGTCCCCAATACTACCAAAGTGAAATAAGAATACCAGCTGTCGACAGACACCCTTAATCCCAGCACTTGGGAGACAGAGGCAGGCAGATCTCTGTGAGTTTGAGGCCAGCCAGCCTGGTCTACAGAGTGAGTTTCAGGACAGCCAGAGCTACACAGAGAAACCCTGTCTCAAAAAGAAAAGAAGGAGGAGGAGCAGGAGGAGGAAGAGGAGGAGGAGGAAGAAGAAGATCAGCTGTCTTTTGTCAATTACCTTCTGTGATTTAGGCATTGCACTGAGATTTCTGAAGGAGACCCCCCCCCAACGTGGGAGCATCCTCCTGAACCCTAAACGAGGCACCAATCACACCCAAACATCTGTTTTCGTAGAAAGAACCTTTATTAATCGGGGGAGAAAAGTTAAAGTAGCTGCTTTCTGACTGGGGCAGAAACCATCGGCAAATGGCCCTGTAGGTGTAATTTTAGGAGGAGGAAAGGGGAAGGTCTGTCAGAATGGGCTAGGATGCAGTGGCTAAGGAGATAGAGGATGAAGGAGAAGAGGAAGGGGACAAGGGAAAGGGGACAGGGGTATTTGTTCCAGAGGGACAAAGGAATGCCTCTGGATAGAAAGGAGACAGATGGAACATAAGCATATGACAGCTTAAAAAGGTAAAGGAGAAGATCCCATGTTAGGATGAGGTATTTAATTTTAATTGGGCATATTAATTGGATGAACCAAAGGGGGCTTTTGATTAGTGGACCTTGGTATCAGCCTCAGGAAGAAGGAGTGGCCAAATAGGGAATAAACCTTGGTAGCTAGCTTTAGGGTGTAATCTAAGGATTTTTAATAAGGCAAAGGGGATGGGGAAAAGGACATGGCCTGCCAAAGCCACATTCTTGAGTGGGTTAGTGTCCCTTCAGTTTCTATGTGTGACCTCACTTTATCTTCACAAGCCCAGTGAGGTGTCGTTATTACCCTGTCCCAAGACTGGAAAAACAGGGCTTAGAGCAGGGGTTTTCAAACTCCTAATGCTGTGACCCTTTAATACAGTTCTTCATGTTATGGTGACCCCAACCATAAAATTATTTTTGTTGCTACTTCATAATTAATTTTGCTGATGTTATGAATCGTAAATATCTGATATGCAGGATATCTGATATTTGACCCCTGTGAAAGAGTCGTTTGACCCCACATACACACACATGTGTATGACCCACTGGCTTGAAGATTTTTAGGTAACTGTCTCATGGCAGCTACTAACCGGGTTTCTGTTTTAGCTATCTATTAATGAATCACTGCCAAATCCAGTAATTCAAATTAATTACCACTGTCATTCTCCTTCATGGGTCTCCGGGTTGATTAGACTCAGCTGGGCTGGTCTCCTGGGGGCTTTCTGTTGGTACCTAGGTTAGAGTTGTATACATGAGGTATGAGTTAAACTTTCTTCTTGATGTGCCAAAATACAAGACAAAAGCAAGGTTTTGGTTTGGTATTGGCTCACAGTTTGATGGGCTACAGTCCTGCATGGTGGGAATGAGGGGCAGGTAGTTTGGAGCTTGTGTAAGATCCAGAGTTACATTTAAGTTTTAATTATTATTCCTATGAGATCTGTGGGACGGAAATGTCTCTGATCTGCAAGCCCCTTGCCCAAGGACAGATAGCTGGAGGCTGTTGTTTATGGGAGATAGCAAGCCACATGTTTTTCATCCCCCTAAACAAATTGGCTTGACCCATCTGCCCCTGATGTGTTTGATCACATGTGGGTGGGAGGTTCACAGGCCAGGTACGCTTGCCCTGGATTGGACCTGATGGGAAACACAATGAATTATGGGTTTTCCTTCCTAAGCCCTTGCCATATTTGATTCTGGGTCACTTCCCAGGAACCTGGGTATGGAGCTGGCCAAAGCCCATTCACCTGGCCAGTATTTAGTTAAAGCTTGCTTCAAATCTGCCTTTAAGGATGAATGGCGGTGGCACAGCCTTTAATCCCAGCACTTGGGAGGCAGAGGCAGGCGGATCTCTGTGAATTTGAGGCTACCCTGGTCTACAATGTGAGTTCTAGGACAGGCTCCAAGGCTACAGAGAAACCCTGTCTTGAAATACCCACCCCTCGCACACACACACAAAATTGGCTTTAAACTGTGGTAGTGGCCTTATTCTTGCTACTGGGATTAACATTTTCTTCCTTCTAGAGACTCAATGTGAGTCTCTAGCCTATAAGATGGAGCTGCCTACACTTTCGGTAGATCTTCCCTCAGTTTACCCTAAGCACATTCCCCTAGATAGGCCCATAAATGTGTGAATGCAGTCAAGTTGACAATGAGGACAAATCCTGACAGATGGTCAAGGAGGCTGAGACACGTGTGTTCATTACCCTCTTCATATGGGTGCACATCTCAGTGTGGCTTCTTCATGTGGCCTTGTCATGTGTTTTCTGTGCATAGAGTAGGCTGGGCTGAATGAGGGTTTCCAGAGACCACACGCAGACCTTAATGCTGGCTTAGGGACCTCAGAACACCGTTCCTACTACACAGTGGAGTCTCATAGTGGCAGTGGCAGGAAGCACAGATTCTTGGAGGACATTCCGGAAGATCTCCCACCCCAGACTGTAAATGTCATTGAAGGCACATGTGGCAAGTAGGAGACAAGATAGCCCTGGGGCTCTGATACAGCAGATACAGTGGCAGAAGTGGGAAATAAAGAGGCAGAGAGGGTATTAGTTGTACTGAACAGTGTGTATATATAAACATATCTATGGTATAAATCAGTGTATGTGCATAGACATGTATGTGTATAATAAATGCAGTGAGAAAGGGGAGTGAGAGAAAAGTAATTTTTTTCCTTCTGTTTTCACTTTCTGAGACAGTCTCTCACACAGCCCAGGCTGACCTTGAACTTCTAATATTGCTGAGAATGACTCTGAACTTCTAATCCTGCCTCGACCTCCTGAGTGCTGGAATTGCAGATGTGCAGTTCACTCCCAGTTTATGCCAGGCTCTGGGGGTCTAATCCAGAATTTGGTGCATAATTCTGCTCTCCAGTACTGGGGTCCTAAGCATGTGCCACTCTGCCTTGTGCCATCCGGAGATTTTTTCAATGTTTTTTAAAAAGGGGGGGGGACCTAAAATTTCCATTTTGCATCATACCCTGCAGACTGCAGAGCCGGCTCTGCAGCCATGGATGCCCCCTTTGTGAGACTGGGATCTTGCATCATTCTGGAACCGGATTTGGAGCGAAGGCTCAGAAGGCCAGCAAGGCCAGACCTTGCAACACAGTCCTGGCTTCCCTTACAAAAGCATTAATAACTGGTTTAACTCCTCCTGCGCTGCAGATCTAATCCTTCCAAGCACTGTACATGTGTGACTTCAAACCTCTCCACAGCACTTTTCCTTTAACTAAAGGGTAAGGCTTGGAGGCAGAGCCTTTTCCAAAAACATGTTTTTTTTGTTTTTTGTTTTTTGTTTTTTTGTTCGTTGTGTATTGGTGCTTTGTCTTCATTTAAGAGCACCATATTCATGTAGTGGAGGCAAGGGGAGGATGTTGGATCCCCCAGAACTAGAGTGATAAACTGTCATGAGCCACCACTTGGGTGCTGGGAACTGAACCTAGGTCCTTGGCAAGTGCAGCCAGTGTTTTAAACCACAGCTCCCTCCTCAGCCTCAGCAAACACATTTAGCCCCAGCACTCAAAAGGCAAAGCAAGTATATCTCTGAGTTTGGAGTCCATCCTGGTCTACATAAGGAATTCCAGCCCAGCCAGGGCTACATAGTGACACCCTGTCTGAACAATCAAATAAAATAGGTTAAGAACATCTATTCTGAGGATATTCCAGAATTCATTTATTTTTCCGTCGTCATCATCAATTAAAGACAACTGTCATTTCCTCCATATTTTTCTTATTGACTTTCCCAGGGGAGGGGAATCATTTCCTTTACACCCATTGTTTTCCTAGACCAGATGGCAGCTTCACCCCCACCCCCACCCCCACCCCGTGGCTTTTCCTACAGTTCTAAAGAATGATTCCTGGTAAGACAGCCTTTGTGTCACAGTCAGCCAGCTTCAAAGGGGAAGTGTATGCTGGGTGTATGCCCAGCAGTGGTGGCGCTCACCTTTAATCCAGGGCTCAGGAGGCAGAGGCAGGGGGGTCTCTGTGAGTTTGAGGCCAGCTTGGTCTACAGAGTGAGCTCCAGGACAGCCAGGACTACACAGAAAAACCCTGTCTCAAAAAGGCAAAACCAGAGAGAGGGAGAGGGAGAGGGAGAGGGAGAGGGAGAGGGAGAGGGAGAGGGAGAGGGAGAGGGAGAGGGAGAGGGAGAGGGAGAGGGAGAGGGAGAGGGAGAGGGAGAGGGAGAGGGAGGGGAGGGGGTGGGGGAGGGAGAGAGGAGAGAGGGGGAGGGGGGGAGAGAGACAGAGAGAGAGAGAGAAGGGGGTGGGGGAGGGAGAGAGGAGAGAGGGGGAGGGGGGGAGAGAGACAGAGAGAGAGAGAGAAGAGAGAGAGAGAGAGAGAGAGAGAGAGAGAGAGAGAGAGAGAGAGAGAGAGAGAAAGGGAAGGAAGTGAATGCAGTCAAGGCAATGCTTGAGGTTGAGTTTGGTTTTTCTGGTTTCTCCTTTGCTCTGGCTGCCTTGTGGTGAGAACCTTTGTCCGCAGGCCTGCCGTGGGCTCCCGGGGATTGGGCCTTTAGTTCCTCTCCTTGAAGGGCAACATCAGAGAAGCTTCTGAGTGAGAGTCACACTTAAGAAACACATTTTCTTTCAAAATCCATTTTTATTAGGACCAAGCAACGAAGGAGCGAAAAGTTACGCCCAAGGGTATAGTTAAAAGCAGGTATTTCCACAGGTTCCTATGTTTTTATTTTTGCCTGTAGGATGTATGCATGCACTTTAGTGTGAGTGTTATGATGGGACCAGAGATAAGCCTCTGGTGTCATCCCTCATGAAGGACTTAAAGAAAGAAGTTTGTTTATTTATTTATTATTGTCTGCGTGCACGCGCGTGCATTTATGAGTATACAAATGGAAGTCAGAGACACACTGTGGGAGTCAGTTCTCCCTTCCATGGGTCCCTGGGTGGATCAAGCTCAGGAAGTCAGCCTTGGTGGCAAGTGCCTTTACCCACTGAGCCATCATGTCAGCCCCTCCCCTGTTTGCTTGTTTGCTTTTGCTTTTGGAGACAGAGTCCTTCACTGCGACCTAAGGCTCGCCCATTCAGCTAGGCTGGCCAGTGAGCTCCTCCTGTCTTTGCCTTCCCAGCTCTGGGTTTATGAGCATGTGCTGCCCTTAGGAATTCTACAGCCCAAACGTAGGTCCTAGTGACTGTATGCCGGCTCTTATTGAAATAGCTCCCTAGCCAGTTTCCATAGATTTCTATCATATCGCAGAGGCCAGCAGATCTCAAGTACAAGACCAGCAAGTGGGCTGGGTGATGGTAGCACCCACCTAGCATGCAGGAGGTAGAGCAGGCAGATCTCTGAGCCCTAGGTCAGCCTGATCCACAGAGTAAATTCCAGAACAGCCAGGGATACACAGAGAAACCCTGTCTTGAAAAACAAAACAAAAAGACTAGCACGTTCCAGCTCAGGGCTATGCAGGGAAACCCTGTCTCAAAAACAAAATAACAACAACAACAACAGTAACAATAATGAACATAAAGGAAGGATGTGTGGTCCTTGAAGCTGACGAGAATTCTTGGCTTGACTCCTTCCAAGGAAGCAGAGGTCAGGTTGCAACGATGGAGTGGCTGGCTGCTTAGGGGCTCTTGACTCTCGTGATGTGTTCCATCCTTTATATTTACTTTCGTTGTACCACAAGCTACTCTGTCAGTCACTGTGAGTCACCGTGAGTCTCTGAGCCCCGGCTTACAGAGCCATGCATTTCCCTTTTCCTTTCCTGCCTCTTTCTTTCAACCTGGATGGAGCCTGAGCATCCTGTCACTGGCACTCTTTTCCTGAATCCCACTTCCCCGCTCTGTGGCTGCTCATCCACTCTGTGGCTATTGAGAAAAACCACGGCTTCCCCTCTCCCCCTTCTCCCTTCTCCGACTGCTGAGATTTACAGCTTGCCTGTCCTGGAATTTTTCTTTTAAACTCGAATAAAATTTTCCTGGAGCTTAAAAAGCAACAACAAACCCCATGTGACATCATAAGCCATTACTGAAAACTTGTAGCCAGATGTAGGGTCTCATCCATTTACGTGTACGTAGTCATTCCACAAGTATTTATTATCACCTACTATAAGCAGATAGTCTCCTTCCAGGCACCTGGGACAAAACAGCAGAACAAAGTCCTTATACTTCAAGGTTACACATTCATTGAATTTGCCCCTAAACCCTTCGGAGTCAGTATTATCCCTGTTGGACAAAAAGAGCAATCTAAACTGAACATGGTTATATAGACTCTTCCCTAAGAGCGTTTGTCTACTAAGTATTTGAGCTAGGAATCAAAATGAAACCCACGTGACTGGGCAGCCAATACAATTGTTATTGTATTCATTTAGTGTGTGTGTGCATGGAAGCAGAGAACAACCTTTGGCGGTCAGTTCTCTCCTGCCACATGGGTCTCAGGGACACTCCGGTTGACAGCTTGGCAGCAGGCCCCTTTACCCACTGAGCCATCTTGCCAGTCCTTAGTCAGACCATGCTTTTGGCTACCTGAGGTATACACACTTCTGGCAAGGGAAACCATAGGGACAGCCTAGAGGAGCGTCTCAGGCTAAAGGCATAAAGGATGTCAAGGCTCCTTCGAGGGGGAGATTACCTTGGGAATCGGGGAAAGTGTAAATAGAAGATGACTGTCACCACTTTGAAAGTGGAGCTAAGGTTGACACAGCATCTGTTTTCCTTTCTCTGGGGCAGGAGCAGCCTGTATTTCACAAAAGCTGTAGTTGTGAGCGTTCCAGGTAGTATTTGGGGGAACATGTGTGCAAGAGGGGGGCCCACATCAGGGGGAGATCCGATGATTGACTAGACCCCTGATGACTGACTAGACATTGTTCAGCATCAGGGAGAGGAGCTGAAATGTCTCTCTCTGTGCGACCCTCCTAGAACTTTACATTCTCCCAAGAGTTGGCTAACAACACTCCAGCTAAAAGGGGACAAAGGATTGAGAACAGAGCTCAGTGGAGAGTGCTAGCCCCAAGTTCAATGTCCAGCACCAAAGATAAAACAGATGAGGAGACGGGATAGTGCTGGACAATGCAATATGAATTCATGAATTCAGTAAGGACTTGAGAATGAATGAATGATTTTAACTCATACTCATGCAAAAACAGCCATGCTTGAACTGGCACATCAGAAATACCAATAAGGAACCCTGGTTGCAGAGCCCAGGCTCTCAGCTTCCCCTGGAGAAACTCGAGAACAAGAAGATTGTTCCTCAGTATCTTCTCTGAAATGCAAACAAAGAAAAGAATAGGCAAAACCAAACCACCTAAAATCAGAAAAAACGTGGAGCTGGAAGGTTAGGACACATTCTTTGTGCTCTCCTAGGCTACCTCAAAGTTCAAACACAGAAAAGGAAATGTATGGAGGCTCCCTGTGGAAGGTAAAAACCCAGCCAGTACCATGCATCCTGAGGTAAAAGGCCTCCCACGGCTGGAAATTAGTGTATTGGCTCAGTCCAGATTCTATTTTTTTTCTTCAGTCCAGGGCATACTGACAAGTTCATTAACTCTCTCAGAGCAAGACCAAGACCCAGCAACACTCATAACACACACACATACACACACACACACACACACACCATCCCCTTACCATAGCAATTAGAGTATTTAAACACACTTCAAGCAAGTAGACCCTTCTAGAAAAGGTTGATTTCATTTCCACCTGAGTGAGAGAAAGATGCAGCTGAGGATTGGCCACATTTTCGAAGTCCCCCACCCATTTAACTCACAGTTGCCTGTCCCTCTGTCTTGTTGGACTGTTTGCCTTAATGCCGTTCAGCATACTTGGAGATCCCACTGCCCGTCTGATGGCCTCTGGGAGCTATTCGCCCCATCGATGGAACTCTTACGACAGAGGGTAGAAATTGGCATCTCTTCTGACCTTTGTGCCTTCGAGTGTCCTGGGCGTTTGGGTCTCAAGTTGCAAATTTTGAGCTTGGAATAGAATTTGGGGAATGAGGGGCTTGAGAAATAATATACGAGAGGATCCAGCATGCTGTTCAGGTAGGTGAAACTGAGGGTGACATGGAGGGCTGTGTGGACGGAGGGGTCACAGGCACTGGAGGGCACTGTCCAGAGGAAATAGAGCCTGGCCAACACGCTGGGCAGGTAACACGTGATGAACACAGCAGCCACCACCATGATGAACCTGGTGGCCCTCTTCATCCGAGTCTGTCTGGCCAGCTGCTGCCTCTGTCTCAGGCTCCAAACAACTTTGAAGGAGCAAAACAAGATGATGGCTAGGGGCAGGAAGAACTCCAGCTGGAACATGATGTCATGCCACCCGTTGGCTGACTCCATGATGAAGCTCTCACAAGACGACACTGTCGCCTGCACACACAGGTGACTCTCCATGAGAAGATACAGTGTCCCCAAGATGACCAACGTCCAGAGCACACAGGCTGTGGCAGCTGCTGTCTGATTGGATATGGCATTCATCATGTGGTGGGGGTGGACCACTTTGAAATACCTGTCCGCAGCCACCACGGTGAGGAAGACAATACTCCCGGCCCTATTCATGGCCAGCATGAAGAGGACCAGGCGACAGGGAATATCACCAAAGGTCCAGTGTCTATGTCTGAGGTAGTAGTCTGTCCGCAAGGGTAGGCAGATCATGAGGAGAAAATCGGCCACGGCCAGGTTGAAAAGGTAACTAGTGCTCGGCTTCCAGGTCTTCATGTGAAAGCAGAAACCACACAGCGCTATCCCGTTGCCCAGGGCACCAAGCACGAAGGCCAGGATGAGGAGCGGTGGTATCACCTGGGAGATGGGGTCCCCCTCGATGAGACAGCAGGACCGGTTGTCCATGGCAGTCGAAGAGAGAACGAGTGTCCTTGAGTGACTGGTACAGAGGCACAGGTGCCTATCTGAACACTACCGCTCCCCCGGCAGCTGGACTTGTAACCTCATCACCCCGGGATGCAGTCTCGGCACCCACAAGAGAAACGTTAGCCAGAAAATGAAAGCCCGGAGCAGGTCCTTTCTCCTCCTCAGCCTGGATCACCAGCTCCATGTCCCTGGAAGGGGTGAAGCCTGCGGCTGGACCAGGCTCTGAAGTGCCAGCCATTTTCCACACCTGCACATTTCTGGGACTCAGCTCTGGGGTCCAACTGGATGCATGCTGCTGAGGAATTGCTGGATCAAGCCCTGGGATGGTTTTTCTTTTCTGCTTTTGTCTTCTTCCCCCAGAGCCTGTGCTGCAGAGTGCAGAGTGCTCAGAGCTGCCCAGAGGCTTTGGGGAAAGAAAAAAAAAAGCTTGTTTGCCCTCCCTCCTGGTGGAGAAATCTAAACATTTCCTGGAGTCATTCTGGGCCTCTGCCTAGCTCCTTTCCTCCCTAACCTTTGCCTGACTGCCCCGTCCTCCCCAGTCCCCTGGGACACTCCCATGCAGTGCCAGAGAGGGGAGACCGTGCTCTGTAGCCTCTCAGGGCCACTTCTTGTGCCCACACCCAGAAATACAGCCTTCGACACTCGGGGAGGGTCTGCAGAGAAACGAAGTTGTAAACATGACATCCTTCAGGTATCAGAAAATTTCTTTGTGAGCTGAAGGTTTAGCTCAGTTATGACATGTGCAAAGCTCTGGGTTCTATTTCCTTTGTCAGTCCTTTCCAAAAAGATACTAAAACTATACGAAGGGTCCCACTTTCCCCCTCCTGTCTCCACGAGGCAGCCTCTTCCAGAAGAATTGGTGGTTAGTTATTTTGGCAAAAAGTTGGCTTTTTCCCAAAGGTGGCTCGGAAGAACCAAACATCACAGTATAGTGTGTTAGTGAGGGTCTGCAAGGGATCAAGCAGTTGCTTAAGGAGTTAATTTCTAAAATAATCACAGGCAGAACTAGACTGCTTTAAAAAAAAAAAAAAACTGGGAGTCTTTGCTAAAATGTCCTGTTCTTTGGCTTGAGAGAGTGTCCATCTGCCCTGTGCCTTTCCCAGTTTAGGAAGGGTGGGGAGGGAGTGCATTGAAAGAATTTGAAAGTTCATTCTTCTGCTTGCCGACTGAAGCTAGAGTTGAGCTGGATGTGGTGATGCAGGCCTGGGACACACGCACGCATGCACGCACACACACACACACACACACACACACACACACACACACACACACACACTTTTAAAGATGTATATGATTATTTTACTTATGTGTAAGTACTCATGGGACCAGAAGAGGGCGTTGGAGCCTCTGAGCTGCGATGAATCTGGGTCCCCTGGAAGGGCAGGAGGTGCTCTTAACCACTGGGCAATGTCCCACCACCACCCTTTTTCTTTTCTTAAGAACTACTCTCAAGTGGGCCAGGTTGGTTTTGAACTTGCTCTGTAGATAAAGATGACCTTGAATTCCTTGTCTTCCATCTCCCAAGTACTGACATTAAAGGGTGGAGTCCTAACAAGCTGGAATGCCCGTTTTTGTCTCCACCTCTTCTTTTTCTCCCCCCTTTACTCCACTCCCCCATTTTCCTTCCCCTCTCCCTCCCTGCCTCCCTCCGTCCCTCCCTCTGTCCCTCCCTCCCTCCCTGCCTCCCTCCCTCCCTGCCTGCCTCCCTGCCTGCCTCCCTCCCTCCCTCCCTCCCTCCCTGCCTCCCTCCCTCCCTCCCTCTGTCCCTCCCTCCCTCCCTCCCTCCCTCCCTCCCTCCCTGCCTCCCTCCCTCCCTGCCTGCCTCCCTCCCTCCCTCCCTCCCTCCCTGCCTCCCTCCCTCCCTGCCTGCCTCCCTGCCTGCCTCCCTCCCTCCCTCCCTCCCTCCCTGCCTGCCTCCCTCCCTCCCTCCCTCCCTCCCTGCCTCCCTCCCTCCCTGCCTGCCTCCCTGCCTGCCTCCCTGCCTGCCTCCCTCCCTCCCTCCCTCCCTCCCTCTCTCTCTCCCTCCCTCCCTCCCTCCCTTCCTAACTCTTTAAGGCAGGATCTCTGTATAGCCCTGGCTTCCCTTGAACTCTTCATCCTCGAGGGTCACCTGCCAGATGCTTACATGTTCCCAACTCCAAATCAGCCCCATGTATCCCCCACAGCAGCTCTATCGCAGACACCATCACCTTCCATGGCATCCCCCACTGCTCCCCATCACTGTTCACTGCTGCCTTCCACAGGGCTAAAGAGACCGCATCCTACCTGGTTTCCCTTCGTCTCGTCTGTCTTTAAAATTCAGCTGTCGCAGGAAACTTAACATCATTCTGTCCTGTGGATTGGATCCGAGGCTTTCTTTATGTGTTCTAGGCCTGCCGCAGGGGCCTAGAACTTTCCCTCCCCCTTTTCTCTCCTCCTCCTCCTTCCCCTCCTCTCTTCTTCCTCCTCTTTATTCTGAAACGGGATCTCTAAATTGCACAGATTATCTTTCTGGCTTTGACCTGGATATGTAGCCCAAGTGGATCTTAAAACTGTGACCTTCCCGCCTCTGCTTTGTCAATTGCTGGGACTGCAGGCTGCTATTAAAATCTTTTTTTTCTTTTTAATAAAGTTTTATTTAAATTAAAAACAACCTTACTTTACATACCAGTCCCACTTCCCTCTCCCTGCCACCTTCCCAGGCCCCCACCGGCCCCATCTCACCCTTTTTTCTCTTTTCATCTAAGAGCCTCGCTAACTCCATCTAGTCTGTGAAAGTGCCAGAGTACAGTTCAAAAAGAGTGTTTGGTTTGGTTCACTGTTCATTATATGGTACTAGGGATCAAACCTAACACCTTGCTCTCCCCCTGAGCTAAATCCCCAGGCTATTTTCTATTACTTTGCTGAGACAGCCTCACCTCTAGCCCTGGGTACCTTCAGTCCCCTGAGTACTGGTGTTGTGAGCCTGAGTTACCATGCCTGGCTGGCCCATGTGTTTTAACAGCGTTGAATTGTCTTTAGAAACCCACATCTCTGCCTTTTTGTATTTTATCTATTTGCTTCTTTGTGTGGATTGTTTTGGTTTTTGAAGCGCTTATCTAATTATTCTCTGATGTCGGGTTAGAACCTGAATGATCAGAGAATCAGCAGAGAGACAGTGACCTCTGTTCTTTCTCCTTCCTTGATCCCAAAAGGCCGAGAATCTTCCTAAGCTCCACCCTACCGCTTCCCATGTCTCTCTATACGTCCATGGTCCTCCAAAATCTCTATAGTTTTTGTTGTTAGGTGTTGTTCACCCCCCCCAAATCCCCCCTCGTTATTCCCCCCCTTCCGTCCTGATTCAAAGCAAACTTTATTGGCTGTCTTGGGAGTAACTGAGTGTGATCAAGATATCCCACAACAGTTTTTTGTTCTGTTTTGTTTTTTGTTTGAAGACACCATCTCTTTTTACGTTTTGAGCTGGTCTGGAAAGCACTGTGCAGGCGGGGCTGGCCTCAAACTCATGATAATCTTCTTCTTGCCCCAGACTCCTAAGCACTGGGTTGCAGGCATGAGCATGAGCCACGGCACCCTGTGTTTACCTTCTCATAGCAAACTGGAAGATCTGCCGCACTGATCTGGATCAGTAGTCCTGCACAGCAATAGCCCACAGGAGGCCGGAACAGCAGGAAGTCCCCCTCACGCAGGACATGCGCTCTGCAGCCCACCACAATCACCACCTTACATCTGATCGGTGTCCTTCCTTTCCAAGCCCGGTCTCTGTGGACTTTCTAGCGTGTCATCTCTGCTCCAGGCTACAGTTCACATTTCTCGGATTAATCACGAGGCTCTTCGTGGGTACTTCTCTGTCTGCCTTTCTCTTCAATGTCATTCTTCTGCCGCTTTCCTTCTGGCACCCCACCCCTTAGTAGTCTTCTAACTTCTAATAGATAAAGGTATATGCCAAACACTTAAATCCAGCTTCTGTGCTCCTCCAGAAGCTCCTTGAATACAAATTCTGTGTGCTTGGCAGATAAGGCCTAATGTAAGGAACATGTAAGTAACTCTTGAAGGCTTTGCTAAGTTTTATTTACTTTGTGTGGATGAGTATATGCCCAAGTATGTATGTGCACGCCGCATCCATGCAGGAGCCAACAGAGGTCAGAAAAAAGTACAGGATGTAGTACTCATTGCATGTACAGAGGACCCAGGCTCGGTCCCCTTCACACACACTTGGTGGCTTCACGACCTCCTCTAAGTCCAGCTTCAAGGCTTCCGACACCACCCACCTTCCCAGGCACCTGCAATCACATGAACATACCCACACACAGACACACACAGACACGGACACACACAATTGAAAAGAAATTTAAGAAAGAATATTTAGAACGAGGCGTGTGGCTCATGCCTTTAATCCCAGTATTCAGGAAGCAGGCGAAAGTGGATCTCTGCGAGTTCCAAGTCAGCCTGGGTTACATAATGAGACTGTGACACTGTTCTCATTTTCAGTGTTTTGAATTATGTGTATGTGTCTGTGGGCGTGGTGCACGTGAGTGCAGGTGCCGTGCAGCCCAGAAGAGGCGTCACGTCCCCTGGAGCTGAACCGCTGAACCATCTTCCAGCCCCTCAGCTTCTCTTCTTTTCTTTTCTTTTCCTTTTTTTTCTTTTCTTTTCTTTTCTCTTCTTTTCTTTCCTTTTCTTTTCTTTTTGTTTCTGTGTTTGTTTTGGTTTTCGAGGCAGGGTTTCTCTGTGTAGCTTTGAAGCCTGTCCTGGAACTCACTCTGTAGACCAGGCTGGTCTCAAACTCACAGAGTGTTGGGAGCCGGCCTTGAGTCACATTCTCTTGCAGAGTTGCTTACACCTTAAAACACTAATTGACCATTATCTTGGTGTTCAGAAAACTGCTTAATAGATGGTCTCTTCCACTCACCCAGGGTACTAAATAAACCAGTGCCTGGGACTGAGATGAGCCTGGCACCAAGAACTGAGATAAGCAGACATTTATGGCCTGATATTTATGGCCTGGGATGGTTAACAGAGCCCCAGAGTTGGCAGAGCTATGCCCCCCTATTCTCTTCCCTCCTCCCTATTCCCTCCCCGCTTTGCTTTAAAAACCCTTTCTTTTACCAATAAAGTGAGACCTTGACAAATGCACTGCTTGGTCTCCTTTCTTCTTTCTCTCCCATTATTTTCAGGTTCTAGCCCACCTCGACCCACAAATAACTAGTCCCCTCGGGTCGGGGCAACAGAATCCATCTGCCTCTGCCTCCTGAGTGCTGGGATCAAAGGTGTGTGCCACCAATGCCCAGCCCCCCCCCCAGTTTTGTGTAATATTAGGTATGATTTCAGTGATTTTAGGGCAGAATAAAAGCATCAAAACTGCATAGTGAATGAGAGGGGCTCGGTGGCATGCCCCTTTAGTCCCAGGGTTCAGGAAGCATAGGCAGGAGAATCTTTGTGAGTTCAAGGCCAGCCAGGTCTACAGAGGGAGTTCTAGAACAGCCAAGACTACAGAGTGAGACCATTTCAAAATAAATAAATAAATAAGTGAATAAGAATGTACCCCTGAGGTATTTTTCTTGGTCCTTCAGGACATCTCAACACGATGTCTGGGGCAGAATACAGCTGGGGGAATAGTACATGTGCATGCCTAATCAAACAAAAAGCAAACAGGAGCTGTGCACGGTGGCTCACGCCTCTAATCCCAGCACCTTAGGCTTCTCAGTGGGGTGAGTAGTTAGTTGTCTCAATTATGGCTCTGTTGCTCTGAAGAGACACCATGAGCAAGGCAACTCATAGAAGAAATCATTGAATTGGGGGCTTGCTTACAGTTTCAGAGGGTGAGCCTCTGTGGTCATCATGGCAGGGAGTGTAGCAGCAGGCAGGTGAGCATGGCTCAGGAGAAGTAGCTGAACCACCCTTAGTGACACGGCTCCTCCAGCAAGGCCACCCTCCCAATCCTTTCAAACGGTTTAGCCAGCTGGGAACCAAGCATTTTAATAGATTAGTGGCTTTTCTCATTTAAACTACCATCACAGTAGTCTAAGATAGTATTTCTTAAATATGGTAGATACACCAGAGATACAGGAAAAAATGTGTCAAAGGGCCACAGAATAGCATACACATGTTTTTATTAGGTATAAGTTTAATGGGAGTTAGGAAAATGAAAATTGGTACCTTGGGCCCCTGGGTCCTGGATTACATGGAGAATTTAGGGGGACAGAAAGAACTGTTAGACTCTTCAAGGAAAGAAAAGAAAGGACTAGTTTTTGTTTGTTTTGAGGCAGGGTCTCATTATGTACCCCTGACTGGACTTGAACTCACATAGACTGCCCACCTCAGCCTCCCAAGTGCTGGATTAAAAGCCACCTTGACTAGCTGACAAGAGGTTAAGAAGCCTTCCTGTATAGGATACTTAGGAGGTATCACTTCCCTCAACTCCAGAGTCTTCTGTGAATTGCATTTAGGTTGTGCCTCTTCCACGAACCACCCCACTGTCTACACACACACTCGCATGCCCATGCACATGTGGGCACCTTGCAGAAACCTAATGATGTTTTTCATATGTATCTTACCAGAACCTAAGGAGCCAACACACGGAATGGAGAAAACACACAGCTAATATATCTTCAGTGACTGAGTGAGCCAATGGTTGCAGACCCAGACAGTTCATTTGTTGCCCTAGCTGAGAGGAGACCCTACTGAGCAGGTAGAAAGCATGAGAAGGTCTTGGAACCTGTCAGGCTGGTCTGGCATCAGCTTGGGGCTCTCACACCCTTCGGTGCCGCCTACTCTGGTGCTTGTATAAGTTGGCATTCCATTTTATCCGTGACAAGGGCAGGAAGTGGGATTCCCAGTGGTGCTACCTGGTGACAGGTGGTGGGAGAGGATGTATGAATTCAGGGACCCTGCTTCCCTAAATCTCTGTCCCCAGCTGTGGGTGGGAGTGTGTGCTGTCTGAGCTTCCCTATTCTGATGTAACAACTCATCACATCTTGGGGGCTGAAATTAGGCTCTCATAGCTGTGGAGGTCAAGGCTGAAGTCAAGGTGTCAGCCATGCTCAAGGACAGGTTCTGGGTTTTGCTTCTTCCAGCTTCCTTGGCTGTGTATCCCAATCTTTGTATCCTCTGGCTTCCTCTACCACGACTCTGTCCCTCTGTGTCTGTCTGTATATGTGTGTATGTGTGCTAGAGACTCACAGAAGCTAGACAACTGTCCTTTCACTGAGCTATGTCCCCAGTTTCCATGTGTCTTTTATAAGGCTATCTCACCATTGGATGTTAACTAGGCCAAAAATGTCTCATTTTAACATTTTGTTTTCATCTGTGTGTATATTTGTGCATGTGACTGCCGTCTTCCTCTGTTCATGAGACAAAGTCTCTTGTTCACTGCTTTGTACACCAGGCTTCCTGGATTTCTCCTGTCTCCCATCTCACTGTAGGAGTGCTGTGCTGGCTGTCTGGACTCAGTCTTCGCACCTGCACAGAAGAACTTTACCCAACTGAGCCCTCTCTCAACCTTTGTTCTTTATCTTTTTAAAAAGATTTGTTTAAGTTTTAATCATGTGTATGTTATTGTTGTTGTTGTTGGTGGTGGTGGTGATGTGTGTGTGTGTGTGTGTGTGTGTGTGTGTGTGTGTGTGTGTGTGTATGTGTGTGTATGCATATGAGTGGATGGACATACTGTTGGAAGCTAGAAAAGGGTGTTGGATTCCCCAGCATTTGTGAGCATCCTGATCTGGGAATGAAATTCAGCTTGGATTATCAAAGCACAGATTGTGCACTTAACCACTGAGCCATCTCTCCAGCCAAGGGTTGCTTTTTTATACATGCAAAGTCTGTCTATGTAGCTAAGGCTGCCTTAGCCTCCCATGTGCTGGGTAATCCTTAAGTACAACTACAAAGACTCTTCTAGATAAAGTCATATTCATTAGAAATCAGGTTTCTAGTAATCAGGACAAGGGGCTGGAGAGATGGCTCAGTGTTAAGGACCCTGGCTGTTTTTCCAGAGGACCCAGCTTCAATTCCCAGCACCACATGGCTGCTCACTCCAGTTCCAGGGGATCTTACATCCTCACACCAATGCACATATAATAAAATCAAATAAATTGTTATTTAAGAAAAGGTCAGAGACATTGAGGAAAGTATGGTTGTTGATTGACAAATTGAGAATATTAAGGAATTATTACTAGTTGTGTGTAATAATGATACTTTGGTTACATTTAAAGAAAGAATCCTTGTTTTTAAATTTTTAAAAATGTATTATTTTTTTGTGGAGGAGGTATGCATAATTGCTTGACACACTGTGGAGGTCAGAGGACAACTTGAGGGAGTCCATTCTCATCCCACCACGTGGGATCTACATCCACATCTGCAGGCAGCAAGAAAAAAGAGCAATGCTGGGCCTAGCTTGGGCTTTTGAAACCTCAAAGCCCACCGCCAGTAGCACACTTTCTCCAGCAAGGCCACACCTACTCTAACTAGGCCGTACCTCCTTCCTTCTCAAGTATTGCCACTCACTGATGACTAAGCATTCAAATATTTTAGCCTGTGGGGCCATTCTTATTTAAACCACCACACAGGGTCTCATTAAGTTGTTCAGGCTGCTTGAACTCATTTTCTGTAGCCCAAGCAAATTTGCAGTCCTGCTACCTCAACTCTAAGCTGACACTACCAGGTTTCTGGACAGGGTCTTGCTATGTCATCATGGCTGGCCTGAAACTTGCTATGTAGGTCAGGGTGTCCTCAATATTCACCTTAAATGATCAGTATTACATGATGTAAATTTCAACTCAATGTTAAAATATGGATTTAGTGTCTAGGGTTCTATTACACTTGTCTAGCACACACAAAGCCCTGGGTTCTGTTCAATCTCTAACACTACATAAGTCGCACGTGACAGTGTATATTGGTTATTCCAGCACTTGGAGGTAGAGGCAGGAAGGTCAGGGGATTCAAGGTCATATAGTCTACACAGTGGGTTTGAGGCCAGCCTTCAAAACATGAGCTCTTACCTCAAAAATAATGTACATGGCACTAGAGGGATGGCCCAGAGGTTAAGAGCACTTGTTGCTTTTGCAGCAGACTTGTGCTCAGTTCCCAGCACCCACATGACTTACAAGCATCTATCATTCCAGCTCCAGAGGATCTGATATCCTGACCTCCAAGGGTTCTAGGCATGCATGTGGTGCACAAACATACATGACAAATAAATCTGACTTTTAAACTTTATACCTTTGCCGGGTGGTGGTGGTTCACACCTTTAATCCCAGCACTTGGGAGGCAGCGACTGGCGGCGGATCTCTATGAGTTCCAGGTCAGCCTGGTCTGGAAAAGCCAAAAAATAAATTATATGTGTTTTATATATGCAATTTAAAATTTCAGGTACTAGAATATGAATCCCAGGTCTGGGGGTTGGAGCCCAGTGACAGGGGACTTTACATTCACAGGATGGCAGCGAGCAGGGGCAGGGAAAACATAGTCCAAATTCAGCCACATTGTTTTAAGGTCAATTCTCTCACAGGCTGTGAGATCTTTCTGTTGTGTTGCTTTGTAGTTTGAGTTCTGCTTTTGCTTTTCTTGAGACAGAGTCTTGCTATGGATGGCCTTAAACCTTTAAACATGAAATTATGTATGGCTCAGGCTGTTAAGGACTGAGATTACAGGCATGCACCAACATGCAACATGTCTGGCTATGAGTCCTGTGCCAGCCAGCTTACCTCTGTCAGGTCCTCTGCAAGCGCAACCCAGTGCTCTTTCCAGTCCTACCCCTGCTTTTTTTGTTGTTTTTTTAGAAATGGTTTGGCTGTGTAGCACAGGCTGGTCTGAAGCTTTCAAGATAACCCTCTTGCCTCTTAAATGCTGAATTTATAGGAATTCAACGCCTTATTAATTATTTATTTCTTTATTGCTGTTTTGGATCAAACCTAGGGAGATGACAAGGTCTCTACCCTCTCAGCTATACCACAAACCTTTGCTTACATTGTTTTATTGTGCGTGCGTGCGTGCGTGCATGCGTGTGTGTACCTCCTGAACTAGCCCTCCAGTCTTCAACTTTTTTTTTTTTCTTACAAGTAGCTTGTGACATTTTTATAAGATTGTAATAGGAGGCCTTTCTGAATTGTGGAAGGAATCTCAGCAAAGACTCCTGGCATTAGCTGGCTTTGCTTTCTCCTGATAACATGGCACTGTCTTCCTAAATTGATGTTCTGCAATGAGAATGCACAGGCCTCTGTGGCAGAACTGGTTGAGTCCCTTGTTAGTCCTGTAAGGCTGGAACAGCAGATGACCTTATTAGACATCTAATTTTTGGAGGCACCAAACAGGTTGGTTTTCATTCTCCTCTGAGGAGCCTACTCCTTCCCTCCCACTTCGTGCCCTAATCCTGCTTGGTTGGCACAGGGTTCTGGGATCAGGAGCCAGGGAGATGGCAGTCTGTGTGTTGTTTTTGTCATCTTGGCATCCTGCACCCTTCCATTGGTGTTTACCTCCTAATATTTTTGGCAATTTTCTCTCCTCCCTCTTTGTCTGTCTAAAATTTTCAAATAGGTCTCGGTGAGTTGAGGATAGCCTGGTCTACATAGTGAACTCCAGGCCAGCCAGAGCTATAAAGTGAGATCCTGTCTCAAAACAAGAAGCAAACAAGCAAAAAACAGAGTAAAATGGACCTCTTGAGAGGGAATGGGTGCTCAAAAGGCAGTCAACAAATATTCAGGCTCCCAAAATGGTTCCACAGGTGGAAGTGCTTGCCACTAACCCTGAAAGTCTGAGCTTGGTCCCTGGAACTCCCATGGTGGAAGGAGAAAGATGTGACTTCTGCAAGATTGTCCTCTGACCTCCACATGTGTGCCCCGACAAGTGTGCCCACCCCATCCCACCCCACACAAACAAACAAGAAAAATCATAACAAAAACATTTTCAAATGGCGCATCCACTTCACCATAGTTGGCCATTTTGAAAACGTCAAGAAAGATCCAGGCAAAGGGGAAATGAGCGGAAGGATAAAGCCTGTCATTTCTGGAGAATCTGGACCCTCTGATACAGCGTCACATGGCAGTCACCAAGCCCAGAGCAAGCGTTCTGATTCTTTCTCATCAAAAGGAGACTTCTCAGAAAGCGATGTCGACACTGCCCCTTCCTGCAGGCTTCGGCCTAATGTCTGGCCTTACATCATCACTTCCCCCTTGTTCTTCAGCCAGGCCTTTATTTCTGACTCTGGACAGATTTCTCCCCCAACTCCGTTTTCTGAGAAAGGGTTTCTCTGTGTAACCCGGGGATCCTGGAACTCCCTTCGTAGACCAGGCTGGCTTGAACTCAGAGATCCGCCTGCCTCTGTCTCCTGAGTGCTGGGATTAAAGGCACTGCCGCCACCTCTGCCACCGCCAACCAGCTCAGATTCCCCTCTTGTGGTAAAGGAAATATCTGATTTCCTGGTAATATCAGTTCAGTATACATTCTGTAGTGCAAGAAAAAGACCCTATTGTGATGGTTTGAACACATGGGAGCTAGTGTTTTTCTTAGTGTGTGTAGAGGACAACCTTAGGCGTCGTCCCTCAGCCTGCCACCACCCACTTCCCCCCCCCACACACACAGGGTTTCTCTGTATTGCTTTGGAGCCTGTCCTGGCGCTTGCTTTGTAGACCAGGCTGACCTCAAACTCAGAGATCTGTCTGCTTCTGCCTCTGGAGTGCTGGGATTAAAGGTTCGTGCCCCTACTGCCTGGTGTCTTAATTCTATTTGCATAGATCAGTACATCATTGAACCCTCATCAGAGAAGTTGTTTCTTGTAGTAGATGGCAATTAACAGAGACACATAATTGGAGAATGTGCAGATAATAAGAGACCTTAGAATGCTCAGCCCTAAATGGGCTGTTTCATCATACCCCTCCCCTCAAGGCTCAGGGATTTAAGTATAAGAGGGCATGGAAAGATTTCTAAAAGCAGGGTAGTGGTGGTGCTTAACTTCAAGGAAACAGCATTATCCAGACACGACAGACAGACACACATATAAACTAGCAGAGAGTGTGACAGTGTGCAGTGTGCACAAGATCTGAACAAGCTCAAGGCAGACGTTGGCATGGAGGAAGGGAGGCGGGCCCTAAGTCCTCTTCTAGCTAAGTGGTTATTGTCATTTAATAGCTGCTGGAAGACAGATAGTCAATATTCTTGGATGGAGAGATACCTGGTATATTAATCTCACTCCAGGGCAGATCTGAAGTACAGGAATAGTCTATTAACATGAGCTGGACTTGACATTTTGTTTTGTGGTTTTGTTTTAGAGATGAGGACAGAATGTAAAGTTTGGGAGGAGTTGGGGTAAGGGAAATTTCCAATAAACAAGATATTATTAAAAAACATTGCCTATGATAGTGGTGCAAACTTTTAATCCCAGCACTCGGGAGGCAGAGGCAGGCAGATCTTTGTGAGTTTAAGGCCAGCCTGGTCTACAGAGTGAGTTCCAGGACAGCCAGGACTGTTATACAGAGAAACCCTGCCTCAGAAAATAAATAAACTTCAACAAACAAAATCACAAAAGAATAAAAAACAAATCAATAAAAAAAACAAAATCACAGTGTGTGTGTGTGTGTGTGTGTGTGTGTAGCTATATTTACATCCTTATATGCACAGACCATCAGAAAGCCTGAGCTGAATTTCAATATAAATGTGAAACTACCTGATATCCACAGAGGATTAAACACAGCTCATCTGAAGGAGCTACATTTGCATATCTGTTAGCATCAATATTATGCAATTGTGAACCACAGAGCAAGATGGAGTTGGCAGGGGAGAGAATAGTAGGAGCACATCAATCAGTCAGGAATTTTTTTTTTTTTTTTTTGAAACAGTGTCTTGTTATGAAGTCCTGACTGTTCTGGAACTCACAGAGATTTGCCTTCCTCTGCTTTCTGGGTTCTGGGATTAAAGGTTTATGCCACCAGACCCAGACTATTTCATAGTTTTTTTTTTTTTTTTTTTTTTTTAAGCATATATGAGCATCAGGATGCCTGTAGTAGACAGCTGTTATTTTTCTTCAAAGCTTTATTTTTAGTGATGTGTATGTGTCTGTGTAGGTGTTTGTGCACTTGAGTGCAGATGCCCAACTTCCAAAGAGGATGCTGGCATTATGGGCATTTGTAGGTTATGTATCATGGGTACTAACAGTCCAGTCTTTGGGCAGAACAGCCGTTGCTCTTAAGCACTTGAGCTAATTCCCTAGCCTTTGAATTTTAGATCTTGCCTCCACCTTTCAAATGCTGGAACTGCAGGTGTGTGCAGTGATGGAGATTGTACCCCAGGGCTTTCTACACGGTAAGCAATGACTATTCCAACTAAGCTACATTCCCAGACCCCTGAGTAGAAGACCTCACATCTCTGAGGAAGATTCTGCCAGCTGCTCAGTGGCCTTTACCGTACCTAAGACCTAAGACTGTGTGTTCTAGGGGAAAAAAAAAATGCAAATTTGGGTTCCAATGCCAAGTGTCCAGCCAAAAAACAGAAGGGCCTTGTAAGAGTGCAAAGCAAAAGAGAACTGAATTCTGGAAATTGGATTCACCTGGTTTGAAAGTGTTGAAAAATTGTACAGAAAAGTTGAAAATTCACACGGTTGATTGTGAGCTAGAGGCTGAAACCAGAGTAGGTGCAAAATCACAGATTCCCAGGCAGTGGGATTCCCCTAACAGTGAAGAAGGGCAAGAGGTAGGGGTGGAGTGAAGGGACATGGGACACACCAGTCATGGCCAGGTATGTTGAAGAAGGCTGCTCTCATGGCTGCCTCCCATTGGCTGAATACCAAGTTAGAAACTAGGGACCAGGAAGCTAGAACAATAGCCTAAACAGCACCGCCTTTTGGACAAAGCTGATAGGACAAAGGTGAGAAAGAAAACTTGAGGACCATTGGCATTTCAGGCACAAACAACTGGGCCAGCACTGACTCCTAAGCCATTGCATCTACTTCTAAAAGCACGATTGTCACATGTGCAATTATTTTATGTCCCATTAAAACGTCATCAAGTAAGCTGACTACTGCTAACAATCCATTGCCATTTGACATTCTGTTTTAATGGGTATATGCATGGTGTGTGTGTGTGTGTGTGTGTGTGTGTGTGTGTGTGTGTGTGTAGGCAAGGGGCGACATTGAGTGTCATCCTAAGGAACTGTGTTCTCCTTTGACAAAGGGTCTCTTCGTTGGCCTGGGGCTCACCAGCTATGGTAGGTGGGATGCCCAGTGAAACCCAGGGATCTTCCTGTCTCCAGTTCCCAGCGCAGGGATTATAAATATGCAGCACACATCTGGCTTGATACATTTGTTTATTTGTTCCTTGTGTTTTCATATGATTATTAGTGCCATGGAAGACATGTGGGGGTCAGAGGACAGCTTTGTGGAGTTGATTCTCTCTTTCAACTGTATGTAGGTTCTGAGAATTAAACTCTCAGGCCTGTGTGGCTGGGTCTCTGTCCACTTAGCCATCTTATTTATCTCCATGCCTGCCTTTGGACGTGAGTCCTGGGAATCTAATTCAAGTCTTCATGCTTGCCAACTGGATCACACCCTCAGCCCTGAATCTTGACATTGGTTTTTAAAATGTGTTTGTTCTTTCTTTCTTTCTTTCTTTCTTTCTTTCTTTCTTTCTTTCTTTCTTTCTTTCTTTCTTCCTTCCTTCCTTCCTTCCTTCCTTTCTTCTTCTTTTCTACCCTCCCTCTCTCTCCCTCTCCCTCTCTCTCTCCCTCTCCCTCCTCCTCTCCCTCTCTCTCACTCTCTCTCTCTCTCTCTCACTCTCCCTCTCTCTTTCTTTCTTTTTAGACAGGGCTTCTGTCCCGGAATTAGCTCTTGTAGACCACGATGGCCTTGAACTCACAGAGATTTGCCTCCCTCTTTCCTCGGGAGTGCTGAGATTAAAGGCATGCCCCACCACCGCCCAGCTAAAAATGTGCTTTTCTTTTTTTCTGTCTTTCTCTCTCTCTCTCTCTCTCTCTCTCTCTCTCTCTCTCTCTCTCTCTCTCTCTCCTGTGTGTGTGTGTGTGTGTGTGTGTGTGTGTGTGTGTAGTGTGTAGTGTGTAGTGTGTAGTGTGTGGTGTGTTTGTTTTTAAGATAGGATATCTTTGTGTAGCCCTGGCTGTCCTGGAACTCACTCTGCAGACCAGGCTAGCCTTACAGAGATCCATGTGCCTCTGCCTCACCAGTGCTGGGATAAGGGCATGTGCTACAATGCCCAGCTTAATTTTATTTTTTGAGACAGGGTCTTATGATGTAACCTTACCTGGCATGGAATATGGAACTCACAGAGATCTCTGCCTCTTTGGTGCTAAGGTTAAAGATAAGGACCATGAAATGCTGAAATGTGTATTTTTTGTTTGTTTGTTTTTGTTGTTGTTGTTTTAAGAGGTCAGGGGCTATAACTTAGTGGCAGAGCACCTACCTGCCTACCATCCACAAAGCCCTGGGTTTGATTCCCAGTACCAAAAGAACGTTGACGGAGACCACACTGGGTGATCTCTGGTGAAGGGTGTTTTGGATAGCTTAGTCCATGCAAAGTAAGTTGTAAACAAAATGAAAGGGCTGGTGGCAGCGTCTGTGAATGTACTTGGCACTGGAGTAGAGGCGATACACAAAAGCAACTCTTTCTACCGAGCCCTTTCTTAAGTGTCTTAGCGTCATCCCTGTTTCAGAAGTGGGACTTGGGCTGAGCATGCAGATGAAAGGGATTCCCCAAAATAAAAACAAGGAAGCAAAACTAAGGCAAGGCCTTGTGTGGTTAAAACCAGAAACCCTGACATGGGATACATAAATCCAAGCACAGTATACGTAGAAGGCGAGATATGCACAAGTCATATGGAAATAGTTATCAGCCTGGTGAGGTAAATGTAAACAGTAATTGATAGGATCTTTGCAAGAATAATTCCAATTTAGGGTATAGTGATGGAATGAAACCCAGTGTCTCATCCAGCCGCGATCTCTCCGCAGAGGGGTGACTTATCCATCTGGCTAGTGGTTAGTTGGGACTCTAGGATGTAGCCCAGACACTGGGGCAAGGTGCCACATCATTAATGGAGAGTCATCTGTGACTCAAGAGCCTCAATGCCAGTCCAGTCCACGCCCCACTGAGCAGGAACATCCAGAGCCGCTGGTTCATCCTCGCCAATAGGTAGCGAGCGCCTCCTACTGGCCACCCGCCTCTACGCCACTCAGTTCCGTTCCCTCCACCCCAGCGCAGGGCGCATGTTCCTCCCTCTTCGCTCCGCCCACCCGCGGCAGTCAGGCTTCTCGCGACATCCGCCTAGCGGCTGCCAGGATCTCGCGATAAAGGTCTATTGTCTCGCGCGAGCGTGCCTCCGGACGGCTTTTGGGCTGCTGTGGCTGGGCAAGAGGAGTTGCATGTGTCGTTTCAGCTGGCGGGAGCGGAGGCGGCGGGGGCTGTGCGACCGGCTGGGTAACGAGCGCTTGCGCCTCTGCGGCGTCCGAGGAGCTGGTGGAGCGTGTGGGGGCAGCCGAGGCGCTGCCTGGAGGAAGGGGGCCGGGCCGAGCGTCTCCACGCCCGCCCACATGGGGGCCTCCTGTGGCGTCCCCAGGGTCTCCCCTTAGCGCCAGCCCTCCTCAGGGCTGCCTGCCCTTTCCCTGGTCCTTCTGTCCCGGTCTAGTCTCCCGAGGCCGTGGCACTTCCATCCTCGTCCCTGACTCGGTCTCTCTTCCTTGGTATTTTGCTGTCGCCGCACCTTGCATTCTGGTCACCTCGAGCGACTCGCCCCTGTCGTGCAGATGCCGTGTAGCCTCTCCCTCCCACATGAGCCTAAGACTTGCCCCGTCTCTGTTGAAGTCACCCACCCCATCTATTTACCCCAACTGCTTCCTGTTTTTCTCTGGTGTCCCTTTTGCCCTCAGCCTTCATGGCCCATTTATTCATGCTTCCGTGTAAATACGTGGGACAGGTAGATGAGCTGATCACCAGTGCTTGTCAGCCACCCAGCTGATCCTCCAACTAAACTTATGTTCTTTTTAGTAGAATTGAACCAGCTTTGGGGTCATAGGGATACATAGTGAAAGCTGAGACTGCACCCAAATACTGCTTTTTTTTTGGGGGGGGTTGTGCTCCAAAATAGTCAAGTTGTGTTATTTTGCTTACAGGTTTGTGAGATGGCTACTGACATTTCTGAATCCAGTGGGGCTGATTGCAAAGGCGATACGAGGAACAGTGCCAAGTTAGATGTGGAATACCCTCTTCGAGTCCTTTATTGTGGAGGCAAGTGTTGGAAGGGAAAAGAGCTGGCGTTTGCTCACTGCTTTCATGCCTGATGTTGGTATTTTCACATCTGGTCTTGTTAACTCCCACACCTGTCCTCTTGTGGTTTGGTGGGTTCTTAATTGAGGAGGGAGCCTAGTGAGGTTAACTTTTTTGGGTCTTGCTGTCTGGAGTTTACGGTACAGTTGGAGTAGAGATAGGCGGGTAGATTATCCCAGCCAGTGTTGGGTGCACACTACTGTGTTATGGAGAGCTTGTTGGAAGATACGTAGTCTTAGGGATGGTGACGTTTGAAAGAAGTGACAAAGGGCATCCTATAGCAAGACCTGGAGATGTTGCTTAGTGGCAGAGCGCTTGTCCAGAAAGTTCAGAGCCTCAAATCCCCATACTGGAATGAGGAAGATTTAAGCTTGATGGCTCACTAGAATCTTGAGGGTTGTTTTTAAATTTTAATTCATTTGTGTTTGTGTTGTGATCTATGTGTGAATGTCAAGGAAAATACTATGTAGATTGTGGGGATGGAACTCCGGGTCCTCAGGCTTGGCATCAGGTGCCTTTATCCCATGAGCTCCTCGAGCAACTTTGAATTGTTACAATGCAGGGAGGGTGCTGACTAAGGAGTAGAGGAGAAGAGGCTGCAGTGATGTGTAGTAGGACAGTCATGGGAAAGTCTGGTTTGGATAATTCGTTTTTTTGTGGATGTGGCTGTGTATGCATGTGGTGCCAGATGTCAAAGTTGGGTAGCTTCCTCAGTCACACTCCACTGTGTTTTCTTTGAAAAGGGGGTCCCAGTGAATCTTGCACTCGGATGAGCTAGACGGGGTGGTTGACAAGCACTGGTGGTCCTCCTCCTCCTCAGTGTTGGGATCGTAGTCCTATGTCTATGCTGGCTTTTATGTGGATGCTGAGATGGCTGGGGATTCCCACTCAGTTGTTAGATTTCTGTATTGTAGCAAGTACTTTATTGAATAAGGCTAAGGCATCTCCCGAGCCCCAGACTTTAATGACAGGGTTTCTCTGTACCCTTGGCTGTGCAGGAACTCACTCTGTAGACTAGGATGGCCTTGAACTCACAGAGATTTACTTGCCTCTGACTCTGAGTGCTGGGATTAAAGGTGTATGCTACCATCACCCAGTTTAAAGTGTTTAACAAAACAAAGTTGGAGTTTAGTAACAAAGGGGTTTTGTCTTTGCCCCTTCCCTAACTCCATCAACAAGGAAAGCCTGAGACAGTTTATCTCCATTCATCATCCACTTGTACTTGTTCTTTATTATTATTATTATTATTATTATTATTATTATTATTATTATTATTAGTTTGAGACAGAGTCTCACTTTGTAGCCTTAGCTAGCCTGGAACTTAAAAGAGCTCTATCTCCCTCTGCTCAGAGTGCTGGGATTAAAGGTATGTGCCACCATGCCTCCTTTTTTTTTTTTTTTTTTTTTTTTTTTTTTAATGGATTTGTATATGTGCCTGAGTGTGTGCCATATGTGTTCAGGAACTCACAGAGGTCAGAATGGGGCTTTGGATCCCTTGGAACTGGAGTCATAGGTGGTTCTGAGCCACCAGGCGAGAGCTGGGAATCAAGCCCAAGTCTTCTGTAGGAGCAGTAAGCTTTCTTAACAACTGAGCTATCTCTCCAGCCCCAACCATTGTTCTTTTCTCTCTCTCTCTCTCTCTCTCTCTCTCTCTCTCTCTCTCTCTCTCTCTCTCTCTCTCTTCTTTTTTAAAATAAGCTTAATTATTGTAGAGAAACTGTGGTAGCCACAGTTGAATCATGGGTCCTGTGCGTGGAAATTCTAGTCTGAGTTTTCACAAGATAGTTTGTAAGTTCCTGAGAGGGAGGTTTTAATGGACATAGTCTCGGTCAGGTAGCTGTGGCATCAGAGGTGGCCGTGGTGAAATTGCCCAGGTGGCTGTACAGTCCCTGATTGAAGTACAGTGGTCACCATCAATATTGGTCATTGGCACCAGCTTTGTGGACACAGAAGCCAAGATGGTGGAGAGGAAATGCACCAACACAAAGCTACAGCAAGCAGCCTGTCACTTTGTGTGGGTGTGCAGTTCTTGTGCCTTCAGTAACCTCTCTACACGGGTGGTAGACTGCTTGGCTCCTGGGATGGCAGTGGATCACTTAACCTCCAGACTGGTGTGACTGTTGTAGTCCCCAGTGGGGCAGTAAATGCCTTGAACCTGTTCTGCTGGTTGGTGTGAGTGAGCTTCTACCTCAGTACAGTCTTCAGAGCCCCTTTTCCTTATGGGATGTCTCCAGGAGAAAGTCGTATCCTGACTCTTTAAGGGCTGGGAGATTGACCTCCTCTAGAGACTTGCTCACATCCTTGACAAGGTGGCAGCTCAGCTTGGTGGCGGGGATCCACTCCCTGAGTAAAAAACTTCTGCTGGCTCAGCTCTGGCCCCCATCATGACCCCAGAGACTGCTGCCAAAGCCTCTGAGGAAGTTGCTGTGGCCTCCCAAGCCTGGTCTCCAGAGCCTATGGGCCTCCCTTGCATCAGAGTCATCTCTCCTTTGGTGTGTTCTCAGGAAGGATGTTGAGAAGCAAGAAACAGTTTTAGTATAAATCCTAAGCAAGGACTTTAAGGGAGGTAGCGGGAGGTGCTTAGCAAAAGGACAGTACATAGCCAATACATGTTTGCAGGCTTCCTAAGAGAGGTCAGCAGTCAGTAATCATGCTTGCTGTAAGTTCTGACCTCTAAAGTTGATGTGGAGAAACACATGTAATTCCTGCACTCAAGCACCAAAAGGTGCATTTAGAGTCTAACCTTAGCATGTTATAATGGTGGGCTTCATTAGTCAGCTTGATAAGAAAGTGCAGTGGCATTCTTCAGAGGGTCCATGCCATAGTGAATCAGCAATTGACAAAGTACATGAGGGTCATGTGCTGGGCTAGGTTGTGGGGAGGACTGTAAAACAGCAAGGATCTGTCTGTTCTCTACATATAGCTTAGACTGAGTAGCCATTGGTGAGTGTTGGATGGGGAGGGGAGTACACAGGTTTAGTTGGTAGCAGAGAGAGACAAAAAATACACTTCTGAGACAGTCATGGTGGTGTGAAAGGGGAGAGGTTCTTCCAGTTGTAGATTCAGGGGAAACTATAACTATGTAGAGGGGAGCGTGGCTGGTAGGAATTTGAAGGGCAGGTTGTATTCAAGCAGGCAGATATGCCAGGCTGAAGAGCAGGAAGAGAGGTAGAAAACGATGGGGAATGTAGATTTGCAGGTTTGGCTCTGTGTTTGTTAATGCGAATCTTGGAAGTAGAATTGGGTAGTTGAAAGCGGTTGGGTCTGGACTAGATTTTTGGGCCTTGTTTTCTACTGAAGATTTGTGAGAATGCAACTGACAGCAGGATAAAAGGTGGAGGAAGCAAGCTTAGTGACAGCCTATGGTATGATTTAGTCAAAATTAAGGAGGATTTAGATCAATGACCCTTTAATACAGTTCTTTGTGTTGTGGTGACCCCCCCAACCATAAAATTATTTTCATTGCTACTTCTTAAGTGTAATTTTGCTGTTAGGATTTGTAATGTAAATATTTGTGTTTTCCAATGGTCTTAGATATAGATAGTCCTTTTGGTGGTGACCCCCCAGGTTGAGAACCACTGTTTTAGAAACATGGCCTAGTAAGAAGTGATTCGTACTTGAAGTCAGGAGATTGAGGCCTGATTGTTTGAATCCAGGAGTTCCAGCCTGGCCTGGGCAGTAGTGTTCTGTGGTTCTGTTTCTTTATCTTATTGTCTCTTTTCCTATTTTTATTTATGAGTCCGTGTGTGTTTATGCCACGTTGTGGGTGCCCACAGATGCCAGAAGAGGATGTCAGATCTGGAGCTAGAGTTGCAGATGGTTGTGAGCCACTGATACGGTGCTGGGAGACAAACTCCCATCTTTGCAAGAGCAGCAGGCATGCTGTGCTGCTAAGTCACTTCTCCAGCCCGAGTCACTGGGGACTGGTCTCATCTCTAAGCTAGAGATCCAGAGAACCGCTTGCATGTATTTAGAAACCATGTCTTATTAGGCTTCTGCTCTGTGCCAGTCATTTTGTTTCACTCAGAGAAATGAGTAAGATGTACTTGTTCTGAGGAAACTCGGTTAAGAAAAACAGACACTTTACAGGTGAGGTATAATATACAAAGTGTTATATCAGCTGACAATTGCCTTTAGATCCAAGTGTCAGACAACTGTCATTTGAATAGTCATGTACCTTTTACCTGAGAAATCTCTGCAGAGTAATAGTATTTGAAAGGCAAGTATGAAGGCAGACAAAGTGGGTGCTTATCATCTCAGCACCCAAGAGGCCGAGATAGCAAGATCATGAAGTTTGAAGCTAGTTTGTGCTTCCTGGCTGATACTAATATTCTTGGGGTGTTGAGAGAAAACTCTCAAGTAGAATCTTTGAAAAGTATCGTGATGAAACGTAATTGTATTTCAAAAGAGGAGAAAGAAATGAAAAACTAGAGGGGAAATCAAAGTATTCTGTCAAAAAGTATGAGGCTCCTGTGTTGTCATGGTTTTAACATTTCACATCTTTTTTTTCTCTCCATTTCTCTAGTCTGTTCATTACCAACAGAGGTAAGTCCTACTTGTTAGGTTTTTTTGTTTTGTTTTGTTTTGTTTTTTGTTCTCTTTTTTTCTTGATTTTAGAGATCATTCTTGATTTTAGAGTTTAAGAGCTCCTTCTATTTTTCATTTCCTATCTGTTCATAGTGTTTCAACCTTTTATAGAGAACTTTGAATCGGAATACATACAGGGTATGTGTGTGTGTGTGAGATTTTCTACAGTGGTGGTCAGAGGACAACTTGTAGGAGTCAGTTTTCTCCTCCCATGGTTCCTAGAATCAAATTCGAGTTTTCAGGGTTGGTGGTAAGCACATGGACTCACTGAACCATCTTGCTGGCCCTGGATCAGAATATTTTATCTTATAAATTAGACATTTGAGTTGTACACATACTCTTATCTTATAGGCCTTTTTTTTAAAAAATAGGGTTTTAGCTAGGTGTGGTGGAGCATTCCTTTGATCCCAGCACTTGAGAGGCAAAGGCTAGTTCAACCTGGGTCTATAGAGTGGTTTCCAGGACAGCCAGGGCTACACTGAGAAAACCTGTTCAAATAACCAAAAATCTGAGCCAGGGGTTGGTTATGTACACCTTTAATTCCAGCATTTGGGAGGCAGAGGCATCTCTGTGAGTTCCAGGACGTCAAAACGTACACAGAGAAGCCCTGTCTCAAAAAAAAAAAAAAAAAAAAAGCGAAAAGGAATGAATGAATGAAGGCTCTTACAACGTTGCCCAGATTAGCTTTGAACTCAGCTGTGCTCAATCTTCCTTCCTTATCCTCCTGAGTAGATGTGATTACAGATGTGTTTTTTCTTAAAAATATTTATGTGTGTATTTTTATTTGTGTGTGTGCGCGCCTATGTGAGTTGTGTGTGTTATATCCATACAGGGCCCTCTGGTCAAAGAAGGCATTGGATCCCCTGAAACTGGCGTTGCAGGTGGTTGTAAACCAACACGTGGATGCTAGGACCCAAATCTAGTCCTCTGCAAGAGCAATGAGTGCTCTTAACCAATGAGCATCTCTCCAGCCCCATGTGTGCTTGGTTTAGATTTTTGTGTGGAATTTATGAGTAGTCAAATGGTGGAAGTCAAATACATGCCTGAACCGGAGGAATGAGGAGTAGAAATCGTGTATAAGGCTTTTCTTCAGTCAAGCTCCGTGGGCAAATCAGGAAAATAATGAGGGCCCTTTGAGACCAAAGCAAGAAATGTGCTTTTGTTTGTGGCTCCCCTCCCTCTTTTTTCTTGGACTAGATGGTCTGGCTGTGTGGTTTATGACCTTGAACTCACAATCTCTAGCCTGATCCTCTTGAGTGTGTGAGTGCTGGGATTACAAACAGGCATGTAATCTTTGGCTGTTGTGTTCCTTCTAATGACCCCTTTGTTTGATGAAGAAGGAATCAGCTGCTCTGAGATGGTCTTGATTTGAGTTTTTACCTCTCCCAACCCTCAAACCTCACCCCCACCTGGGTTTCTCTGTGTAGCTGTAGCTGTCCAGGCTGGCCTCAAACTCCTCTCCCCAGTGCTGGGATTAAAGGCGTGCACCTTCATGCCCATCAAGTGTTAATTTCCTGAGGGATATTTCCTACTTGAATTACAGATTTCCTGTGAATGAATCAGGCAAGGATTGTGTGTGTGTGTGTGTGTGTGTGTGTGTGTGTGTGTGTGTGTGTGTGTGTGTGTGTGTAGTTTATCATTATGTATCAAGCATATGGGGATGTTTTAATTATATTGGTTGAAATACATGATTTCTCACTCAATTTGTTCTTTTCCTTCCCTTCCAGTACTGTGAATATATGCCTGATGTTGCTAAATGTAGACAATGGCTAGAGAAGAATTTTCCAAACGAGTTTGCGAAGCTCACTGTAGGTATGGACATTTTTCTTTATGAACATAGATTTTTATTTTATTAAAATTGTATTGACTAAGTCCGGGAGATGGTGGTGCACACCTTTAATCCCAGCACTCTGGGAGGCAGAGGCAGATGGGTCTCTGAATTTGAGGCCAGCCTCGTCTACAGATCAAGTTCAAGATAGGCTCCAAAGAACTCCTCTCTTGAGGGAAAAAAAAAATGGGAAAAGTGGATCTATGGTATAGGTTTTTATTTTATTAAATAAAATTGTATTTACAAAACAAGTACACATGCAGCATTTTAAACAGAAAAGTTCCTCTGACAGCAGGGCAGATTCATGGCCAGCTTGGGTAACGAGAGAGTTGAAGATTAGCCAGGGAAATTGAGTGAGACCTTATCTCAGTGATGATGATGATGACAAATGAGATGATGACAACAACTTGGCTGAGAATGGCAGTAGTGGGTGGAGGTGGTAAGGACTGGTTAGAGAATGCGGCTGTTTTGAACACAATGTTGGATGTAAGGTGTGAGAAAGGGGGCCATCTAGGGCTTAGGTTTAAGCAGCTTAAAAGAGTGGGATTGATGGTGCTGAGGTGTCACAGGCACTTGTTGATGCCTTCTCTTAAAGGGTTTGTAAAATAAATTCAGTAGCAGGAACAAGGAGAAGAAGTCTTGAAACAGGCCTATTCCACTCCAGTACATCCCATGTTGCCCCTCTGTTTGCTGTTCAGTTTTTATATAATTTACATGAGGCAAATACTCTTGTCCTTGGTAAGGCCTTTGGAGATAATAGCTACTTACTTAGTTACTCTTTGTTGGAAAAGAACACTTAAGGCTGATTTTGTAATTAGCTCCTGAATTTTGCCCTAGACATGATTATGATTTGGAGAGGGATGCAGGAGGAGAAGCGTGTCTCATCCAGGACCAGATGTTGACAAGATCAGTGTGTTAAAATTCTGAATTTACTGGCCGGGCGGTGGTGGCATACGCCTTTAATCCCAGCATTTGTGGGGCAGAGGCAGGCAGATCTCAGTATGTTTGAGGTCAGCCTGGACTACAAAGCAAGTTCCGGGGCAGTCAGAACTATTTATTACACAGAGAAACACTGTCTCGAAAAAAAACCTAAAAAAGTTCTACAGTGAAAAAAAAGTTCAACTGACAATGAAATAAGTAGGACTGACTGGGGGCAGTTTTATCCTTGGGAATCCTCCATAGGCTCTCTCATTTGTATCGATGAGACTAATGATTTTACTGATACCATTGTCTACCTTAAGATGTATACCATGGAGGAGGCTATTTATCAGGTTTAAGAGTTTAAGGAGTAAACTAGGTATGGTGGTGCACACCTTTAACCCTAGCTCTGTGGAGGCAGAAGCAGACAGATCCCTGAGTATGAGGACAGTTAGGGCTACACAGAGAAACTCTTGCCTCCAAAAAGCAAAACAGACGACAGCCCGTTTAAAGCTTATAATTCAGCCTTTGAGTTTCTGTTCTTGTATCCTCAATGGGGAGCATTAAGATACAAGGTTAATGAGGAAGAAATTTTGGCATCACGGTTAACATAAGATTTTGTTTAATAAGATGAGGCATAATTTTGTAGCTGGCTGGATTGTGTACCAGAAGCATTAGAATACTGCAGTGTCTTATCAGTAAGAAATACCAGTCATTGGTCTTCAAAATCTGAGACAAGCCTCCCAAAATGATAATCTAGGGGTTTTGATCAGGTTTCTTTGGTTTCTTTTCTGTCAGTTAAATTAAAAGATCGGGAAAATCTGGGAGTGAGGAAACACATTGGTAGAAACATAGAACAAAAGACCCTCTGCAAAGCAGAGGGAGACTGGGAAAACCAAAATATCTGACCATTCGCTTCTGATCCTCCTGCTTTTACCTCAGTGCTGGAATAAAGTGGGAACAGAACCCAGGGCTGGGGTACTCAGGCAACAGTCTTCAGGTTGAGCCACATCCTCAGCAGGTGACTTTCTTACTATTAGTATAAAATGATGTTAAAGCTCTTGTGTTTTATTTTTCTATCCAGAAAATTCACCCAAACCAGAAGCTGGAATTAGTGAAGGTCAAGGAACAGTAGGCGAAGAGGAGGAGAAGAAAAAACAAAAGAGAGGTAAGACCTGATCCACATTTTTAAATACAAACATATCTCCCCTCTTGTAGAGGATAGGTGGAGTGATGAGAATTTCTGCCTGTTAATGTGAGCTAAGCATTCAGGCTCATGCTTGTAATCTTAATATTGAGAGAGAACTGCTGGAAATTCAAGGCCAGCCTAAGCTATATGATGAGACTCTTGTCTCAAAAGGCAGAACTTCACCGGTCATAAAGGTGAGTGCCTTTAATCCTAGCACTTGGAAGGCAGAGGCAGATGATCTCTGAGTTCCAGGACAGCCAGGGTACGTAGAGAGACCCTGGCTCAAAAGGAGAAAACAAAACATTCAAAATATATGCGTGTTTGCCCTATGTTCATTTAAACCAAGTGGAATGAGCTGTTACTTACACTTAACTCTCTCCTCTCTAAAATAATTTCTTGTTTTTGGTTTTTTGTTGTTGTTTTGTTTTTTGAGAAAGGATTTTTCTGTGGAACTTCTGGCTGTCCTGGAACTCACGCTGTAGACCAGGCTGGCCTTGAACTCACAGAGCTCCACCTGCCTCTGCCTCCTGAGTGCTGGAATGAAAGGTATGCGCCACCACTGACTGGCAGCATAGCCTTTTTTAAAAGCAGTATCTTATGTCTCTTGCCTCACCCTTTCAGATGCTGGTATTATGAACATGGGTCACCATACCTGGTTTGTTACTTTTGAACTAGATTGAGATGTATAGGTGCACAGATTAAGATACACGGGACAAGGTTAATATGGGTTAATATATTTTATTTGGGAGAAGTCACTTACATAAGAAACCGATAACCTGCAAGTTCTCGCTCCAAGGATCCACACCCAGACTGCTCTCTATGACCTGACCAAGAGAGAGTGAGTTGGGGTCTGGTACACCAGACCTAGCGTTCCCCCTGTCACGTTTGCACCTGTCAGTGCAAGAGGTACAGGTGGTGATATCTCACTACAAAGATGGATGTGTTTTCTAGTTTAATATGAAAAGTTTTTTTCAATTTCATTTTGCGTAGGACTTTTTTCCAGGTTGTTTGTGATTAGTTTTTGACTCATCCACATGTTTAGGAAGTTTAGGCTTTGTGTTATATCTCAGGGTTTCTTGTTATTACTCTCTTATTTTTTTAACAGTTATATAGCTTAGCTTGGTTTAGAATTCACTAGGCTAGCAGTAAGCTTTCAGTCTTGTCAACTTTATGTCATGATCTGGGAGGGGCTCTTGAGACCTTATCTATTCCAGAGGATTAGTAGTATCTGGGGAATGGGTGGCTCAAGAGACCTTCTTTTCAGTGGTATAGCAACTAGTAAGGTGCCCATGTACCTTAATTCTTAACCCTTTAACCCATAGTACCCTAATCCCTGGCCCATGCTCACTCGCTCGCTCTCTCTCTCTCTCTCTCTCTCTCTCTCTCTCTCACTCACTCTCTCTCACTCTCTCTCTCTCTCACACACACACACACACACACACACAAGTAGAAGGTGGGCTAGTAGTAGGACAAAAGAGGGTAATGGAGGTGTGTGAATGTGAACAAAATATATTACATAGGTTTTGGCAAAATGGCTCAGAGGGTGAAGGCATTTGTCATCAAAACCTGATAACTGCTTTATAGTCCAGGCTAGCCTTGAACTCATAGGAATCTACCTGCCTCTGCCTCCCAATTGCATGTGACACCACTACTAGGCTAAAATAGATTTTTTATGTTGTGGCATCTATCCCCTACCCATCTCTTCTTCATTAATTGTTTTGAGATTAAAATCACCTAATAATTTTTTTTAAGATTTATTTTTTATTTTATATGTATGGATGTTTTGCCTATATGTATATGTACCATGTGCATGCATTGCCCATGGAATATAGACAATAGGGGTCAGATCTCCTGGAACTAGAGTGGTTGTTAGTAGTCATGTGAGCACTGGGAACCAAACCCAGGACATCTTTAAAAACAAGACTGGGCTTTTGTAGCTGCCAGATAAAATTATTACCTGATTTATTGTAGTATAGTAAAAACTTGGGAATCAGAAATTGAGATAAAGACCTGAAGAACCCAAAGAAAGCAGAGTGATTAGCTGACCCTCTCTCCATGAAATTCCTCCCAAACTCTTCCTGAGTCTCTTCCCACTGTCTCACTCTGTCCTAGATTCAAGGTTGTTTTATTGGCAGAGTGGAATGGCTGTTTGGACAATTCCTCTGCAGCAGACTTGAACTTAAGCTCTTCTTCCCTCATTTTTTTCCCTGAGTGCTGGCACTATAGGCCTGCATCACCATCGGTATCTTTTTTAACACCCCCACCACCACTCTGTTTAATAGATTGTGAGTTCCTGGAGGATGGGAACTGTGTCCTGCTGATCTTTGCATCCTCAGTCCTTAGTGCAGTCCTGGGCACATAGTAAGTACTAATTGATAAATAAATGTTCATTGAGTAAGTAACCAATGTGATTTTGTAAATTAGAAAAGGAACTTGAAAACAAAGTGAAAAACTCATATGTTTTACTTTTGTGAAAAGGGAAGCAATTAATGTGAGCTCTTTGTTAATGAAGGTGGAAGAGGTCAAATAAAACAGAAGAAGAAGACAGTACCACAGAAGGTCACGATAGCCAAAATTCCCAGAGCAAAGAAGAAATATGTGACAAGAGTATGTGGCCTTGCAACTTTTGGTGAGTTGAAGTTTTTGTTTATTTGTTTATAGCCCTGGAATTTATCAGCTTAGATGTATAAACTAGAGTCTCTCTGTCTGAATCATGAAATACCATAGTTCTGCTGTTTGCTTGTTTTGTGGTGTTGGGGAAGTGGCATCCCCCTGCTTCCATATATGTTTATGCCAAGAATGTACTAAAAGAGGAAGCTTTGCCTTTCTGTTTTTATTTATTTATTATTATGTATGTCTGTGTACCATTTGGGACGAGAGTTACAGATGATTGTGAACCACTGTGTGGGTGCTGGGAACTGGACCCAGAGCCTCTGCAAGAGCAGCCAGTGCTCTTAAGAATGGAGCTATCTTATTTTTCTGGGTCCTGTTTTGGATTTTTTTTTTTTTTTTTTTTTTTTTGCAATAAAGTCTTGGTCTGTAGCCCAGGCTAGCCTGGAACTTGCCATGTAGTTCAGGCAGTCCACCCACCTTGTCTTCTAGGTGTTGAGGTTACAGGTATGTGCCATATTCAGCACAAGATTTTTATTTTTTTGCTGTTGTTTTGTTTTCCTTAAAGGCAGGGTTGCCAGGTGTGATGGCATGCACCTTTAATTCTAGCACTTAGGAGGCAGAAACAGGCATAAGACAGTGTGGACAAAAATAAGTAGTTCTAGGTCAGCCAGGGCTACATAGAGTGAACCATTGCCTTAATGGGGAAAATAAAACACTTGGTGGGGCTTCTATATCTCAAGCTGGCTGTGCTGGTAATGAAGGGTAAGGATGACCTTGAGCTTCTGATCCTCCCAAGTACACTCCCAAGGAGTGTACCACCTGCCTAGTTTATGTGGTCCACTATGGAGATTGAAGCGAGGGCCTCCCAGTTGTAGTCATGGACTTTTCCTACTCAACTAATTCTCAGCCCCTAGGTTTTGTGTTCCTAACTATAGTTTCGGAATTAACCATTTAAAGTCTTGTAGCCCTGCTCTTAAGGGAGTGCTGCTTGAATATATTTATACAGAATGAAGAATGCTAGGTAGGACTTAAAACCAACTAAGGCTGCTCCTGTGTCTCTAGCAGTCTTTTGAGAGAGGTTTGAAAAATAGCCCATCTCTGAGAATGTCCGTAGAGGCGAGGGAAGATGGGTAGTGGCATGAAGTTTTATTCAAAGTCCTTCAGTTGCTGGAGGATGACTGAATAGTAGAGGCTGTGGTAAAAATGTAAACCAAGGTTTCTGTGTGACAATAAAAAACGTACAGATTGAAAAATACGTCACTAAACTGCATTTTAAAACATTAAGATTTAACCTGTTGAGGTGGCACATACCTATAATCCTGACACTTGGAAAATGTCTCAGTTTGGGGTTTCTTTTGCTGCAAAGAGATGCCATGACCACAGCATTACAGTTTCAGAGGTTGAGTCCATTATAGTCACAATGAGAAGCATGACTGCATGCAGGCTGAAAGTTCTATATGTTGATTCCCAGGCAGCTGAAGACACTGTGTATCACACTGGGTATAGCTTGAGCATAAGACCTCAAAGCCCACCTCCACAGTGACACATTTCCTCTAACAAGGACACGCCTTCTAATAATGCCACTCCCTATGGGCTAAGCATTCAAACACATGAGTCTATGGGGGCCCGTTCCTATTCAAACCACCACTGAAACTAAGACAAGAGGAATGCAGGTTCAAGGCCATTGGGGCTCCTGTAGCAACTCCCTGTCTCAGCAAGCAAAAAACGAAAAGAGCCTTAGGTATAAAGGTTTGGTTTTCTGTTGTCAGTTTTTCTGTTATAAAGAGCTTAAACATGGATGAATGTGATACTTGGAAGGAAGTAATGTGTTCCTGGATTCCCTCCCTCCCTCCCTTCTCTCCCTCCATCCCTCCCCTCTCACTCCCTCCCCTCTGTCCCTGCCTCCCTCTGTCTCTCCCTCCCTCTACCCCACTCTTTTTCTCTATGTAGCCCTAGCTGTTCTGGAACTTACTCTAGACCAGGCTGGCCTGTAATTTAGAGATCGTCTGCCTCTGGATCTTGATTGTTGGAATTACAGGCTGTGTTACCAGGCTGTGTTACTATGTGATGGAGTAGTAAGGAGGATGCTGTTTTATATACTGAGACTATATGACCTTGAAAATGTATGTTAAGAGTTCTTCCTCTAGTAGTTTTAGTCATTGTTCTGGGGGGGGGGAATCATTAACACCATTTGTTATATGATTTTAAAATATATATGAGATTTCAAAATGAAGAAATACTTTTGTTGTGCAATTCCAATTACGATTTTGCCCCTTCTTTTTCTAAAAATCAAACCAAAACAGAAATTGATCTCAAAGAAGCACAAAGATTCTTTGCTCAGAAATTCTCCTGCGGTGCCTCAGTGACAGGGGAGGATGAGATCATTATTCAGGGAGACTTCACAGATGACATAATCGATGTCATCCAGGAAAAGTGGCCAGAGGTAAGTGCAGAGGACACAAGCACCCATGAAACAAGTTTTTAAAGCAAGTCACTTAATTTCTTAATTTTTGCCACCACTCCTGAACTTGTTTTACCTGACCTACAGGTGGATGACGACAGCATCGAAGACCTTGGAGAAGTAAAGAAGTGACTGGAGTCATGAGTTCCTGAGTGACCTGAGAGTTGACATGGCCAACAGAGGAGAGGCCTTTCAGAAATATATACATATGTATATATGTGTATATATATCCTACAGTAAAGCTGTGGACTCCTCATCCTTGGCGTTCATTGTTCTGTACAAGGCTGCTTGGTTGGTTTGTTTGGTTTTTGTTTTTGTTTTTTTATTGCCAAAGTCTGATGAGAGAGAGAGAGAGAGAGAGAGAGAGAGAGAGAGAGAGAGAGAGAGAGAGAGAGAGAGAGAGAGGGAGAGATTGTCATGCTTATGCATGAATCTGAACTTAGTCAAATAAAACATTTTGGTCATTTGGTACTGATATTTTTTTTTTTAAACTTTTTATTTTAGAGAAACACTGTAGCTCTTCCTGCCTACTTGGTGCTGTCAGTAGGACCCAGGGCCCTGTGTGCAGAACTAGCACTGCCATTGAGCTAGACTCCTGGCACCAAAACCTTCTCTTCTAATTTTGTGAAGTGTTTCTGTTGGTTATCTTACTGGGATAAAGCTGAGTGACTTTTGAAAATATTTTGTGTGTCTCCTTAGTGAGAATCTCATGAGGTTTTGGTTGGACTAGTTCTTTTAATGACAGTCCATTTCTTCCTTGATAAAGCCAACAACATAGAGTGGGTAGGTTTGCTCAAGTCATTGCAATTCCGGAGAGTACTTGATAAAGTACATTAAAAGCCTTAAAACCTTGTGCACTGTGACACAGTAAGCCCCATCATGTACAGTTCATGGGTGAAGGTGCTGTTCCCAATGTTACTGATGTTGGAGCTTATAAACAGTTAAAGAAATGGTGGAGTATCTTGTGGTAGGATACTGTATATTTGAAAATGCTTTTTCCAAGATGCTTAGAAACCTGCCCAGTAATGTTGAGTAATGTCAGACCACAAATTTGTTTTAGACATTCATTCTTACTGTTGTGAGTAGAAGGATGCTCAGAGAGGGAATTCTTGTTTGAGCTACATTACCGTGTGGGTGAAATTCTAACTGGTCAAAAACAGCATGTATCTATTCTCAGTCTACAGTTTTAGAAGTAGCATTTAAACAGATTTACGGAGAAACTGATCATCTTAATGAATGCATTAGATGAAATTAAACCTTGAAAAACCAGATGTTACATGTGCAAAGGCTTTTATTTTTTAAATTGCTACAGGTACGGGACTAATATATATAGCTGAGCAGTACATTCAACCCACAGTGTCACAAGCAAAAGTTGTATATTGATGCCTTTAAGAATTTAGAATCCATGAATACAAATACATTCTTTCTTGAATGAAAGGGTGTTTTTCTTTATGTGCATTAGTGTTTTGCTTGCATGTGTATCTGTATGATGGTGTCGGGTACCCCAGATCTGGACAGCTCTCAGCTGTCATGTGGGTGCTAGGAATTGAACCCAGGTCCTCTGGAAGAACGAACCACCAGTGATCTTAACTGCTAAGCTGTCTCTCCAGCCCTGAAAGGGCTTAGAAAAAAATTTGTATTAAAGATCTATGGTTAAGGCCGGGCGATGGTGGCATGCACCTTAAATCCCAGCACTCAGGAGGCAGAGGCAGGGGTAGGTGGGTCTCTGAGTTCGAGGCCATCCTGGTTTACAAAGCTAATATCAGGACACCTAGAACTGTTACACAGAGAAACCATATCTCCGAAAAAACAAAAATGTAAGGTTTAAAGCAAAACTCTTATCTCACTGGATTTTGCCAAGTAAGAATACTTGGCAAAGCAGATGCACAGGTTGTGGCTCTTTGGCGAGTGTTCTGTTGTTATTTTTCTCGGTGCTCTTATTATCCCCATGTATGCACGCACACATGATGCTCATGGGAAAAGCACTTTAATGTCCATAGTTGTAACTTTTCAAAAAGGGAATATGCCCCATGGGTACAGTGCCCACAGAGGTCAGGAGAATCTGTAGGGGCAGGTGGAGCTGCAGTTGTGAGCTGCCCATTTGCATGCTGGGAGTGAAACTTGGGTACTCTGCTAGAGAAGCAAGCAAGCACTCTTAACCACTGAGCCATCTCTCTAGCCCACGGCTCTTGAAAAATGCATACAGCTATCAGTATATGTTACTGTGAGGAAATGAAGGATTAAGATGACACTATTGATAAAGTAAATGTTTTACTTTGATTTGAAACTTAATGTACCCCACAGGTCAAAGATTGACTTCAATTCTAATTGTCACAATCTGGGTATTTTTAAAAATTTGTTGCATTTTTTATTTGGTGTGTATGTATGTAATAAAGTGTTTGCTTCACAATGATGAGGACAGGAATTTGATCCTCAGCACACATGTAATTTTTAATTTATTCACATTATTTTGGGTGTGTGAGTGTGTTTATGTGCAGAGAGACGAGAGAACAACTTTGAATTCTGTCCTTCCTCTGTGGGCCCCTAAGCCCACACTCAGGTGGTCAGGCCTGGGTGGAAATCGCTCAGAGGGTCCAGGGCCATTCTGCTTGCCCTTCCCCAACCCCCAACCCCCTTAAAAAAAAACAAACAAAAAACAAAATAAACAAAAAACAAAACGAGCGGGTATCTGTCATGTGCATCTGTAATCCTAGAGCTGGGAACCAGGAGGAGGATGGCTGGCCAGCCTGTCTGGTGACAGGCCTTCCCGGGGAGTCACTGGGTGTTGTCTTCACAGGTGCAGAGATGCACACAGGTAAAAATAGTGAGACCGCGGTCTCCGACCTTTCTACTTTCGCCTCAGGACCCAGCAGTAATATGGTAAATGTCGACATAAAGTGTCACGGTTCTCATCACTATTGAGAGCAGATAGATGATTGACTGGTAGATCCTTTACTTTTAATTCGCTGTTGGCGCTGGACCCTTCTCTGGGTCGCTTTATGTGGGAGCCTTCCCGCGTGCCAAAGCACGCTCGTATTTTGAAGCCCGGAGCACCGCCGCAAGTCTCACGAGACTTGGAGCATCCACCTGCGCGACGCCTCAGCGTGGTCGGACGGTTTGGGTGCGCATGCGTGGCCGCGAGGGCGCGGCGTCCCGGGCTGCGGGCTCGCCCGCGCCGCTGCGGCCAGGCGCCTATGGCGTTTCTGAGGTGACGCGCTGCTGGCACCGACTGACTCTGGGGGCGGGGGCGTCACCCATGAACCCTTCGGCAAACTTCTTCGTCCGGCGCCAGGTGAGCGCCGCTGCCCCGGGAGGCGGTGCAGAGAGGGAACGGAGCGGCCGTTTCCTCAGCCCAACAAAACCTAGGACCGAGCGACGAAGCGCGAGCACCAGGGCATTGCTGTTGAACGTTGACAGGGACATTGCCCTCCCTCGTTTACTTAACAGTAGCCTGGCGAGTGGACGGACTTTCTTACAGCCTCACTTTGACAGTCTTGAAAGTGAATTTGCCTAAGGTTTGCATTTATGTATCAGTCTAGGGTGACGTGAACATTTTTTGCGTGTGTGGCTCATTGCCTGTTTTCCTCCACTGAGCCTCATGACCCTTGCCTGTCATTTCTATACACCGGAATTCAAGGATTGTGACTTGGAATTCCAAGTTCTTTTGTGTGTGTATTTAGTTACTAGTCAGCAACTGTAAGCCATTATTATAAGTCTTTTTCAAAATGTAATCATATACATGAGTCTCGGATGAACTTGTACTGCCCTTCCCACTCTGTGTAGGCCATGCTGGCGTCACTGTCACCGCCTCTGCCACCTGAGGCCTGAGAATATAGATGTGAGCCACCATATCCCAGCTTTAATTATTGTCTGTAAGTTAGAACTCTTGGGTCTAAGTTTAGCTTAGTGGTAGAGAATGCACGAAGCAAGTTCCATTCCCATTTTTCATACACAAAACAACATAATTTGGCACCATATGCTTCACAGTACAACATAATAGTAGCTCAGTGGGTAAAGGTTCATTACCCCAGGCCTGATGATCTGTGTTGGATTCCTGGAACTCCGATGGTAGAAGGAGAGAACAAACTTCTAAACGCTGCCCTCTGATTCCACCCCACCCCACATACATACACACATGAATTAAGCCAGGTGTAGTGGTGCACACCTTCAATCCTGGAAAGTGCTTGGGAAGTAGAGGCATACTGATTGCTGTGAGTTCAAGGCCAGCCAGGGCTGCATAAGAAGGCTCTGTCTAGTTGTAATTAATAATAACAACTAATGTTGAGGGATTACTATATTCAAAGCACTTATAAAGAAAGGCACAGGCCAGCCAGGCAGTGGTGGTGCCCACCTTTAGTCCCAGAACTCAGGGGACAGAGGCATGCAGATCTCTGTGAGATCGAGGCTAGCCTGATCTATAGACTGAGTTCCAGGATAGGCTCCAAAACTACACAGAGAAACCCTGTCTTGAAAATCCAAAATAATAATAATAATAAAGCCTGGAATCCCAGCTTCTTTGGAAGCTGGAAAGTTCAAGGTCATGGAGTGAGCCTAAGGGGAGGACAATTCCATTAGACTACATCTCAAAAGCGATCTTTTTTAAAGCTGTGGGAACTGGAGAGATGATTCAGCAGTTGGTTAGGAGCATTGGTTGCTCTTCCAAAAGACCTATGTTGGATTCTCAGCACCTATATGGCAGCTCATTTCCTACAGATCTGGTAGCCACTTCTGCCCTCCACAGGCACCAAGCATGAAAGTGGTACACAGATATGCATGCAGCAAAAACATTCATACACAAAATTAACAATAAAAATACTGTGGATATTGCTCAGTGATAGAGCACTTGCCTAAGCATGTGCAAGTCCCTTAGAGTACAGTTGTTACCATTTTGCAAGTAAAGAAACTAAGGCAAAGAGATGAAGATTCTATAACCACTAAGTGCCCAACTCTGAATTCAGGTTGATAGGTCCTGCCATATGCTGGACTTTAAAACAGTTATATCCTGGTGGTGTTAGCACAGGCCATTAATCTCAGCACTCAAGAGGCTTAAATTCAAGGTCAGCCTGGTCTATAGAGTAAGTTCCAGGATGGTGAAGGCTATACAGAAAAACCCTGTCTCCAAAAACAAATAAACAAAAAAGCATTAAAAAAAAAAGGTTATTTATGTGTTTTGTAAAATAGTATATTGTAAAAGGAGTTATTAAAATAATATTGTTAGGAATGGGAAAGGCATAATGGTTGACAAACTGGGGATATAGCTCAGTATTTTTAAAAATCAATACTATTAAAACAGAAAATTATACAGCTATAGCAAAATCTTGAAGCAGGAACCTTGATTCTAGAAACATGAGACTTTATTGTACTTTTGTCTTTGGTATACATGTGCAAATTTTCTCTTCAAAACTTTCTTTTTAATTTTTTTTTTTTCAGACAGAGTTTCTCTGTCTTAGAACTAGCCCTGTGGACTGGGCTTGCTTCAAACTCAGATTTGTCTGCCTCTGCCTCCGAAGTGCTGAGATTAAAGGCATGGACCACCACATCTAGCCTACTTTTTAAATTATGTGTGTGCATATGGTATGTACATATCTGTATGCCATGTGCAAGCCTGGTACCTGAGGAGGCCAAAAGAGGGCATCAGTCTCCAGAACTGAGGTACAGACAGTTTTGAGTGTCTGTGGCTACTAAGAATCAAACCTGTGTCTTCTGGATCCTTTCTGTGGTTTTTTTTTTTTTTTTTTTTAACTATATATCTTGAGTTTGGACAAGCAACAATATTAAATTGCCCATGATAGATTGAGTATATTTCAATAATGTGTCTGTTAATATTAGGTTTTAGTTATTTTTATTTATTTATTTATTTATTTATTTATTTATTTATTTTTGTTGTTGTTGACACAGGGTCTCACTACATAGTCCTGGCTAACCTGGAACTACCTCTTACCTTAGTGCTGGGACTGAAGACTTGTACCACCACATCCAGCTTATTTTCTCCACCCAACCCCCCCCACAGGGTTTCTCTGTGTAGCCCTGACTGTTCTTGAACTCATTGTGTAGACTAGGCTGGCCTCCTGAGTGCTAGTGTGAAAAGTGTGTGTCACCATAGCCTGGCTATTTTCTTACGGATTAAAATTCCCATTCTTTGATAAGAATTGCTCATAATATTATTAAAAACAATTATTTCATGTTTACCTTTCCTTGATTACTCCAAACTTTCTATGCCAAGGTTTGGAACTGTAACTCAGTAGATCACATGCTTGTTAGGGCTCAGGGTTTGAGTTCCAGCACCACACATACAGGAAGGTGGCAGCAGGGTGTGTGTGTGTGTGTGTGTGTGTGTGTGTGTGTGTGTGTGTGTGTGTGTGTGCGCGCGCACACACGCGCGCGCACGCCCTTGTATGTGTTGGAAGGTATGTGAGTGCTGGAGGGCACAGAAGGGCAGAGTAGGGAATAGCGATGTTGAATGAACAGGAAGATTGATAGCAAAGTGGGAGAAAGCAGAAGTGTATTGTGGTTAGCCAGAGGGTTGGAAATGGCCCTACTCTCTAAGAACTGTGTGGTCTGATGGAAGATGGTAGAGGCAGACTGTGTGGTATAACTTGCTGTATTGCTCTTGAAAGAGGATAGAACTCAATATCACAATTCAGAGTTGGCACTGAAAGTATAATTATTTGGAATATATAGTATGGGTGATATGTGGCCTTGGGTTTATGTTGATTCAAAACCACCCTCCACGTTTAGAACATCGGGTCAGAAGTTGAGAATTCCACGATTGAGAAGCAACGGAAGGAGCTGCAGTTGCTCATCGGAGAACTGAAAGATCGCGATAAAGAGCTCAATGATATGGTTGCGGTGCATCAGAGACAACTTCTTTCATGGGAAGAGGATCGGCAGAAAGTGTTGACTTTGGAGGAACGTTGCAGCAAATTAGAAGGTCAGAAACACATGTAGCCCCATCTGTTGTGTACACCTGTGTGCTGACACATTGAGATAAAGAATTCAGCTCCTGGGGGCTGGAGAGATGGCTCAGTGGTTAAGGGCACTGGCTGCTCTTCCAGAGGTTCCGAGTTCAGTTCCCAGCAACCACGAGGTGGCTCCCAACCATCCTAAAATGCGATCTGGCCTGCAGGTGGACCACTGTATACAAAATAAGTAAATAAGAAAAAAAAAAAAAAAAAAAAAAAAAAGAATTCAGCTCCTGTTGAAGATGGGCAGACTTTATAAACAGCCATGCAGCCATGTAGGAAAAGTGCTGGCTAGAGCTACAGTTAACATGGAGTGAGGCTGTGGGTATAGCTCAGTAATAGGGAATACTCAAAGTACCAGGCCACCACATCTTTTTTTTTTTTTTTTTTTTTTTAAACATAGAGAGGGGGTGGCAAGATGGCTCAGCAGGTAAAGGTGCTTGCTACTAAGCCTGAAAACCTGAGTTCAGTCCCTATTACCTAAACAGTGTGGTGTGAAAATTGACTCCCACAACTATCCTGTGATTTTTTACAGCACACAAGCCTTGGCACACTGATGTTTTCATAAATATACTGTAAATAATTGTTTTTTTTTAATGTTATGTGTATGAGTGTAATATGCCTGCATTGCATGCATGCAGTGCCCGAGGAGGTCAGAAAAGGGCGATGGATCCCCTGGGGTTGTATTGATAGGTGCCTATGAACCATTATGTTGGGGCTGGGAATCAAGCCTTGGATCCTCTAGAAGAACAGCAACTACTCTTAACTACTGAGCCACTTCTCCATCCCCTGATAATTTCAAAAAACTCGAAATAGTGCTGGGAATATAGTGTTAAACCCACCAAACAAGAATAACAAGAATAAAGACCATTACTCGAATTCTTTGGTCAAACATGCAAGCTTTATTTTCTGTCAGACATGGCTATCTCCCTAAAGTGGGGTTTGAGTAAATAGCATTGAACATAGGAGACAGTGGGGTTTATATAGCCCCCCCAATACCTGCAAGATGGGTTTTTCAAGGGTTTGGGGATTTCCAGAGGAATTTGGGTTACATAGGAACTTGGCTAAAATTTCATCATTATTTGGCAGGACATCTTATCAGGGTGGAGATTAGGTATAGGATATGGAACAGGTCAAATTCTAGAAAGTGTGTCAAGACCTGGTCATATCCAAGTTTTATAGAAAATAGGCTTTTAATCTTAAGATATAGTCAGGCTGCTCTATTAGTATCTCAGTTGGTAGAGTGCTTGCTTAGCATGAATGAAGCATTGGGCTCTATCTCTAACACCACGTAAAACCAACATGGTTGCTGGAGGTCAGATGACCAGAAGTTTAAGGTCATCCTTGGTTACAGTAAATTTGAAGGCAGCCTGGGGTTCATGAGAACTTGTCTCAAAAATTCCAAAAAATAAAAAGCAAAACACAAATATAAAAGATTGCTAATTGAAACTAATATAAATAGGGCCTGAAAGAGGGCTTAGTGGGTAAAGACATTTCCTGCCAGACCTGGGAACCTTAGTTCAGTCCAACGGAACCTCATGGTGGAAGGAAAGAACCAACCCTCACAAGTTGACCTCTGACCTCCACATGCACAGTGACATACATGCATAAGCATGTACATACACACATTAAATGCAATTTTAAAAAAATTTAAGTTGGGGGGGCTAGAGAACAAATTAGAAGGTCAGAAACACATGCAGCTCCATCTGTGTGCTGATATATTGAGATAAAGAATTAGCTCCTGGGGGCTGGAGAGATGGCTCAGTGCTTAAAAGCACTGGCTGCTCTTCCAGAGGGCCCGGGTTCAATTCCTAGCACCCACATGGCAGCTCACAACTGTCTGTAACTCCAATTCCAGGAGATCTGACACCTTCACACCAATGGACACAAAATAAAAGGTAAATACTTTCTAAAAATTTAAGTAGTATATAAACATCCAGGTGTGGTGGTACACACCTCCCAGCACTAGGGAGGTAGAAGCAGGCAGATCTGTATGAGTTTGAGGCCAGGCTGGTCTACATAGTTCTAGGACAGCCAGGGCTACAAAGAAACCCAGTTTCAAAAAAAAAAAAAAAGGTAAAGATATTTCTTAAATAACACAGATTGTTTATAGCTACCAATACCTAGTTTTTGAAGTAAGCAAGATCTGGGCTTCAGTATGCAGATTAATGGATGTGCCTAGCATCCAGAGGGCTCTGTTAATATTTAGTACCACCTACAAAAGAGCAAGACTTAGTAAGTTCTCATGGAAAGAGGAAGATTTAATGACCAGTGAATTCATTAGTATGTTCTTATTCTCATTAGTAATTAGGGAAGGGAAACACAAACCATAATGATAGACCATTTTTTTACGTTTGTTAGATTGGCAAAAGCTACCAGGTGTTGGTAAACCAAGTTGGAATCAACTCTACAGCTGTGCCATTCTGCCTCTTGGTATTTGACCTTGGAAGCCCTGGAGGCTCAGGCCTTGTCTGCCCATGTATGGGCAGGTAGAGAGCCACAGAAAGGCTAATGTACTGCCGGCGGGAGTAAGTTGCCACAATTGCTTTGGGAAATCATTTCACAGTGACCAGTAAAATTAAAGACATACATACCCTATAAGAAAGCGTCTAAAGGCTGGAAGATGTCCTAGCTATGGTCCAGACATTTCTCCTCCAGGAATTTTCACTTTAGTTGCCTAAAGAATGTACTCAATGCAGATTGTGGGCTGAGGACTACAACTCACTGGGAAAGTCCTTGAAGACTTGGGTTCCATCCCTAGCAACACTCCCAGCCCAGCCCAGCCCAGCCCAGCCCACCCCCCAAATAGTAGATTCTGATATAATAAATTTGGGATTAAGAGTCTGCATTCTTTGGTTTTTGTTTTATTGTGTTTTTTAATTTAAAAAAAAAACCTTTTCAAAATTTTAATGTATATGGGGGTTTTTGCCTTCATGTTTGTGCACCACGTGCATGTAGTGTGTTCAGAGGCCAGAAGAGGGCGTTGGATCCCCTGGGACTGGAGTAAGATTGTAAACTGTCATGTTAATAATGGAGATTTAATCTAGGTCCTCTGGAAGAGCAGCCATTCTGTTATCCACTGAACCATCATCTCTCTAACCTCTTCTTTTTTGTTTTTGTTTTTTGTTTTTTTGTTTGTTTGTTTTTTGTTTTTTTTCTTTTTTCAAGACAGGATTTTTCTGTGTAACATCCTTGGCTGTCCTTGAACTCAATTTGTAGAGCAGGATGGCCTTGAACCCACAGAGATCTGCCTACTTCTTCCTCTTTAGTGCTGGAATTAAAGGCATGCTCCACCACCACCCAACAATCTCTTACTTATTTTTTAAATATATTCATTTTTTATTTTTATTTCATGGGTATGGGTGTTTTGCCTGGATGGATGGATGTACATCACATATGTGCCTGGTGCCTTCCAATGCCAGGAAAAACTGTTGGACCACCTGGAACTGTAAATATAGGTAGTTGTGAGCTGCCATGTGGGTACTGGGAATCAAATCCAAGTCTGTAAGAGCAACAGTGTGTGTAGGGGTAGGTGAGAGGGTGCTGGTAAGAGTCTGATCCTCTAAAGTGGAGTTACAGGCAGTTGTGAGCCGCCCAGAGTGGGTGCCAGGAACCAAAACTTAAGTTCTCAGCAAGAGCAATATAAGTTCTTAACTGCTGAGTCATGTCTTCAGCACTTTGTTTTTTCTTTTCTCTTTCCTTTTTTAATTTTGGAAAGGGTATTCTGTAGTTCAGGCTGGTTTTGAACTTGTTCTACAGCAAAGAATGATCTTGAGCTCCTGATCTTACTGCCTTCACCTGCCTGGTACTGGGCTGCTGGAATTACAGATGCATTGCCTGGGTTGGGGTTTGCTTATCTAGCAATTTCCCCAATGATGCTAGTGCTTCAGGGTCAAGGACCACAGTTTGAATAGCAAAGCAGATATGCCTCAAGACATGTAAATGGACATTCTGAGCAGCACTGTTTAACAGCTGCGAAGTGGGCACAACCTAGATAATCACTAAGAGTAGAGGAGAGAAATTCATGATGGTGTCATAATTTCATAGGCTCTCACGTAGCAGTGTTAGTGATAAACACAAGTTACAACATGGTGACTCTCTGGATCTTTGTCTCAGGCCAAACAAGTGAAGAGACAGACTCCTGAGTATAATTCCATCTGAGTGTGGCCCAGACTGTGCTTTGGGGTAGATGCAGAGATAGGAGAACAGTTAACAGTAAAAACCAAGGGTGTAGGGCCTGGTATACCATCCTCAGCATGAGGAGTGGATGGGTAGCAAGGAAGGGACTATTCTAAGATCAGGGCAGTGGCTTGGAAAGTGGAAATTAAGAGAAATCATGTTTAGGAAGGTGACTTCTGGGTTAGTGTCAGTGTTTATTTCTAGAATACATGTTAGGTACTGTGAATTTCACAAAAAGATGCTTTTAAAACACTTAACACACCTTTGCTTTGAAATCTGACTTTGAAAATGTGGCCTGCTACATCTCAATACAGACACAGTGATTTAAATCTCTTTCAGGTGAACTGCATAAAAGAACTGACATAATCAAGTCTCTCATGAAGAAGGTCAAAGTCCTTGAATCCAATCAAATAGAATGTCAGACAGCCCTTCAGAAGACTCAGCAGCAGCTCCAGGAAATGGCTCAAAAGGCCACACATTCTGCCCTCCTCTCAGAAGACCTTGAGGTTAGTTTTAATTTTTGATGAACTTCATAAGTCCAAATTCTGGGTTTTGGTTACAGAAAAATTAACTTTCATTGTCCCCATTAAAAATGGATGTATGTGTATGGAAATGTGTAGTGTGTGTTGTGTCTGTCTTAACTTTGTGTTCTCTGTGCTTTCTGCTAGCTGCACAGCAATATTTGTCCTGGAGGTGAAGTTTCATCACAGCCCATAAAGGGTTTTGCTGTTTGGTGTAGAAGCATTGTCCATTTTACCCACAATGAGTTATTTCAGAAAAAACTTTCTCAAGTCTGAAATAAGTACCTTTAAGTTTCGGTAGCTTCAAATTTGGCTTTCTAAATTCTGAATTCTTTCCCTTCCTTCCCTTCTCCTCCCCTCCCCTCCCTTCCCCTCTCTCTCCTCCTTTTCCCTCTTCTTTTGCTACAGTGGAGATTAGACCCAGGGCCTTGAAGACTTGAGTGCTTTACATTCCCAGTGGAACAGGTTTCCTTTAGTCTCCTCTAGCTAGTGTTGAACTGCAGTCCTCCAATCTCAGTCTCTCAAATACTGAGATTAGCCTAAAGTCTATCTGATACAATAAATACACCCATACCAGAGCTAGTAGCATTTTTGGGAAAAAATTGGTAAGATTGAGTTTTCTGCATTTTATTATTTTTATTTATTTATTTATTTATTATTTATTTATTTATTATTGTTTGTTTGTTTTAGATAGTCTCACAGTATAGCCCAGGCTGATCTCAAATTTGTAACCCTGACTCAGCCTCCTGAATACTATAATTACAGTTTGTGTGCCCTATGCTCAGCTAAGGTATATATTGTAGAACAGTCTCAGGGTCACAGCAAAATTGAATGGCAAACACAGAGTTTCCATGTCTTCTGTATCCACACACACAGCCTCCCCGACTTCTGATATCAACAGTGGTCTGCTGGTTGTAATTCGGAAATTCAGGTGGATACATCATTATCACCCCAAGTCCATTTTAGGTAGTGGATCACTTTTTATGTTTTTCTTTCTGTAGGAGTTTTGCAGATGTATATTGGCAAATTGAGCCAAACACAGTGTAAAGTTCTTTTAGCCTGGATATTAAAAAGAAAAAAAGATATGCAGAATTCACTAAGGCCACTTCCTTTATGCAAATTCAGTTCTCATTCATTCATTATCTTCTTTTTTTTCCAACCTGAGATTATGAATGAAAAACAGGAAAAGGATATGAGTCATGAAATAAAACAGAATTTATATTTTTTCCTAGTTTCAATTGTCATAGTTTTTTTTTTCTTTTTTTTTTTGTGCTGGCTAGTGAATAAAAAGGTAATTGATAATGAAAGTCATAAAATCATAAGCAAAGCTCCCTGGCTTCAGAGTAGCTACTCTGTGTTCATGGAAAGGCATAGAATTTGGGGCTGGGATTCTTTAGACCAGCTGTGTGGTGTTTTATTTGTGTACTAATAAAATAAAATGATTTTACTTAAGAATAAAAATAAATATTTATAAAATTAACCTCTATGAATTAGTGCAAGGTAGGATGGTTGCTAAACATTGAGAGAATAATGCCTAGAGTTGATAGGTGTTTGTGCTTCTTTTGATGATGGCTTACTTAGCCCACTTTGTTCCTTAAAGATATTAAATTTAATAAAAAAGAGAAATGAGTGTTGACTGTAGCTAGTAACATAGTTGAAAGCACTTGCAGACTCAATATTTTCTGTGTTGTTCCCTTGTAGGCTAGAAATGAAAATCTCAGCAGCACATTAGTGGAACTTTCTGCTCAGGTAGGACAATTACAAGCTAGAGAGCAGGCTCTCACTACCATGATAAAGCTAAAGGTAATTGAAATGCCATACCTCCACTTCCAGAGTAGTCTGTAGCTTGCAGACCTCACCCACACACTCCATCTCTCCCCAAGTCCTTAGCAGCCCAGAAACAGAGCTGCAAACATTGCTACTTTCATCTTCTCCTTTCAAAAATGAGAGGTTTACATGGCTCCCAAAGCTTCTGCACTTCATCTCAGAAAATCTGTTCCCTTCCCAGGTATCTGCTGTAGGTCTCCTGAAGATACTGACCATTAGATGCATATTAGTCTTTTATTAAAACAAGAGAAAAACTGGCAGCTATCAAACACTGAGGAGCATGGGCTCCCCAAAGAGAGTGAGCGCTTCCCTACCTTATGCATGTGTCTTTGGCAGTTGCTAATCAGGGGCGTAATGTTGCTGTAGTGGGATATTTGTATGTATTCATCTATAATTTCCCCAATATTAACATTGGGATATGATCGTGAGCAAACTTTCTGACAATGAAAAAGAAAATATTAAAATTTGTAGAATTAGCTTTAGTTAAGATAGTGACCAGGATGATGTTCATCACAGCACTGGCAGATCTTGTGAAATAGTGAAGAAGTTTCTAACAGTTTCCCCCATGTTAGGACAGTGTGTTCATAAAGAAGCATCACACCCACCACCAAAGTTCTAATTGAGCAAAGTGTCTTTGCTAGAAGCACATGTTTATCTGGACAGACTTAGGGACACTTGCTGAAATGCCATGATTGACAGGTATACCTTCTTGAGCACACCTACTTCTCCAGCACCACCACACATGCATTCTGATAAAAAAAAAAAAAAAAAAAAACAAAAAACTCACATGCTAGGCAAGTGCCCTACCTACCATTAAGCTACCTTGGCCATTTATTGCTGTACATTAATTATGATTGGAATTGCTTTTCAGCAAGCTAATGCTTTTTTTAAAAAAAATTCAGACAGCTTCAACCACAAAAGCTTCTGATGAAGCATTATGGTTAAGAGTCTGTCCTTTTAATAAGCTGAATGTAGGTAGGAAATGTTGGCCCCACAGGACTTACCTATGATCCAGACAATAACATCTCCATCAAAGAACAGTCAACTCATCACTTGCTGAACAATCTAGCCTGGCCACCAAATTGTCTGATTCTTGTTGGGTGTGGTAGCACATGCCTTTAACCCCAGTACTCAGAAGCAGAGGCAGGTGGGTCTCTGTGAATTTGAGGTCTCTGTGAATCTGTGTCTACAGATTGTATTACAGGATAGCCAGGACTATATAAAGAGACCCTATCTGGAAAAAAAAAAGTCTGATTTCAACTTTTCAAGAGAAAGTAAGATGTCATGACAGCATATGATTTCTTAGGCCAGCTAAATAAATTGAAATGGCTACTTTAGTGTCAGGCTTAGATAAGAATTTTTGTGTCTGCTGATTCCTTTGCCCCTTGGTGCTACCATAGAGTTACAGCAACTGAGTTAACCTGAAAGGCATTTACAAAGGAACTCACTGCACAGTACAGTCTAAGTAAGAATAACCTTACTGACTATTTAGAATTTAAAAAACTAGACTAACAGTTTTCTCCTTGGTTTTTAGGACAAAGATATTATTGAGGCAGTCAATCACATTTCAGACTGTTCAGGTAAATTTAAATTGTTAGAGCATGCTTTACGTGATGCTAAGATGGCGGAGACTTGCATTGTGAAAGAAAAGCAAGATTATAAGCAGAAATTGAAGGCACTTAGGATTGAAGTCAATAAACTGAAAGGTAAGGAAATAATTTAAGAGAGTAGTAGTACATTGTCTTGGGAATTTATTTCTTTATCTTAGTTCCCTTACTCTTATACTTGAGAGAAGGTTTATTCCTGAATATAGATCCTAACATGCAATGTCTTATTTCATTTGCCCAGAATTATGCCACAAGTTTTGTGATACAAGATAACAAAATTATGGTTAAATTGTATCTCTTTCCCCTAGTGCTGAGTACTGAACCCAGGGCCTTGTGCTTGCTAAATCCCCAATCCTGAATCACATTTTTAAAGGAATCCCACTTCAGTTCAATGGGCTGTATCAGTTAGCTGTTGCTGATACATGCTGTGTAACAGACAATGCAGCCTAAGTGTAGCAGTTGTTAAACTCAGATGGCTGGAGCTGATCCAAATGAGTTGGTTGTGTTAGCCTAGACCTAGCCAGGCTTTATACAGACTAGTTTTGCCTCAAGTGTCTCTTCTCCTCACCCATGGGCTAGCCAGAACATCTCTTCACACAGTGAGGACAGAAACTTGAAAATAAAAAGGAAGAAAGAAAGAAAGAAACATTTGAAGATGTGAATATGTTTAAGGTTTAGGCCTGGACCTGCCACAGTGTCACTCTGCCTCATAAGCAAGTCATGTGGCTGAACCCAAAGTCAATCAGTGGGGAACTGCTCAGCTCTTTGTGGGAGAAATATGTCAAATTATATGAGAGCTCGACACCAGTGGCTTTTGGGATTTTGTAAATGCCTTTGGGTGGTTTTCTAGTTTTGTTTTAGGCACTTCTGTGAATCTGATTCTTAGTGTTTTCTAGTGAAAGACAGACAAAATGCCTTGGCTGTGATAGTGTCAATTTACAATAATCTGTGAGGGCCTAAAGGTAGGCCCTCTCCTCTCTGGTCTTTCCCCAGGGCAGATTGACCAGTGAGTGGGTGCTGAGTTAATTGTGGGCCTGAGGACCTGTTGTTTTAGCCTCACATATGCATCATTTTATAAATGGTGACTGGGTCAGATTAGAGGTGTGACTACTTAATATTACAGAGCTATTACAGAGCCACAGTTTTAGGAAGTTGTCTCACCCCTGTCCAGGGTGAAATGGTTCATAAGACAGTGGCAGGGCTGGAGTGCTCTTCCTGAGGACCCGGGTTCAATTCCTAGCATCCACATGACAGCTTACAACTGTCTGTAACTCCAGTTCCAGGGAATCCAGCCCTCTCACACAGATATGCATGCTGTATATGCAGGCAAAACACCAATGCACATAAAATATAAACAAACAAACAAACAAACAAATAAATAAATCATTAATGACAGTGACTTAGTCTTCCTGGACATAGTCAGGCTTGAGCACAATGTGGAGAGAATTACTGCCTTTTCTCAAACTAAATTGTTTTAACTAACAGACTCTGAAACTTGATCCAGGCATAATAGTACTGGTTCCAGCACTTGAGAGGTAGAGGCAGGAGGGCCATCAATTCAAGGTTGTCCTCCACTACACAGGGATTTCAAAGACCAACCTAGGCTACACATGATCTTGTCTCAACCCCACCTCCTAAATCTGAAAATTTTTTTTCCTGAGCAATCTAATGTACAACAGTCTTGGCTTTCTCATGCCTTCACCAATCGTCATAAGTCCTGTCTCCATTTATAACATCAGCTAAAATCATCATTTCATAAGCCCCATGGCAGTAATGGGGACAGACTGTGTCTCTTTGTCTTTGGGTTAACATAATACCAAGGATACATTGTGGGTCATCGGTGTTTTTTGAGTATATGTGTGTGCCAAGCAGGATGTTCAAGAATTCTGTGGTGTCAATATTTATATGTTATGAATATTTGATTAACTCAATATTTGTTTAAAACATTTTTAAAAGTAGGGTAATGGGAAATAGAACAGAGAGCAAGGTAAAGAAACTCATTTAGTCCAGGTTGACTAAGAAAGTAAATTTGAAGAGTTAGCATTTGAGCTCTAACTGGACTATAGACAGGACTGTAGCCAGACCCCCACTGAGAACCTTCTAGGCAGAAAGCAGGAGAGCAAATGAAGAAGGCCCAGAGTATATTTTAAGTGGGGCCATTCCAGGTTTGTTTGTTTCCTCCTTGGAAAAAGGAGCTCTATTTCTCCTTACCAGTTGGGGTGCACAGGCATTCAGTTCAGATTGACGTTTTTTCTTCTTCTTCTCCTCCTCCTCCTTCTTGACTTTGGGGGCTGTCCTGGAACAGCTGTTGCAGACCAAGATGGTCTTGAATTCATAGAGATCTGCCTGCCTCTGCCTCCTGAGTGTTGGGATTAAAGGTGTGTTCCACCACCGCCCAGTTTGATGCTTTTGATGCTGTCTGTGTACCTAGAGTTAGTGATGATCCTATAGGTTCATGTTCAGGAGACTGTTTCCACTTAAGGCACGAGTCCCAAATCCCAGGGGAGCCTCTTGTTCTTCTAATCAACCAGCTGTAGCAAGTCAAGGGTTCCCATAACCATCTGAGCAGCCTCCATCATTTTCTGAGCACCATCATTGAAGAATGCCCAGGGAAGCACTTTTCCCCATTTCTGTCTGAAACTCTGGAGCTGCAGATGGAAGTGGCTTCCATGTGCAGAGCTCCTAGGTCCTCTCCTAAAGCAAAACCTGACCCCTTATATCTGTATGTAGCTGGGACTCTCTGTCCCAAGTCCTCTGGAGCCTTTATAGGGCTCTGTCTTCAGCTCTCCCCTTTGTTTGGAGGCTGGTGAGTAAGGCTGAAAGTTCCAGCCCTTGATGGCTGATGAACAGTGGGTACCAGATGCTAGCCAGGGTGGAATATGGAAGGGTCCCTTTTTTGTTTCATTTGGCTTTGTTTTTTTTTTTTTTTTTTTTTTTTTTTTGAGCCAAGGCCTTATCATGTAGCATAGCCAGGGTAGCCTCAAATTTGTGATCCTCCTGCCTCAGTTTCCTGAGGCATTATCAAAGGGGCTTCTTTTGAATGACAAGATACACTCATCACTCAGGAGATTCCAAGAGATCCAGGAGCTGTTTACCAAGAATGGAGAACAAAATCCAAATTATTCTTTATTTATCCCAGAGTCAGTCAAGAAACTGAGAGGAAGAAGGGGAGAGAGGTAGGGAGCAGGGAAGACCATGTCACTGAGAGTTTTGCTGTTTACAGTAATGAATTTGGGTTTCCTCCAAGTGTGTGTGGGGGTGCTTCTTACCAAAAATGACACAAAAAGTTTTTAAAGATTGCTCTGTGTCCCCTGGGTGTAGCTAGAGAGGCCAGGCCAGAGCCAGGAGACTGGCCAGGCCAGAGATAGTGAATGAACCAGCTGTAGATCCAACAGGGTCCTCCGAGGCCACTGAGCACATGGAGGTTTTGTGTAGCATCCGTGTTTCCTAGGAGGCTGGTATTTACCTGAGGATTTTTCTTCCTTCTGTTTATGAAGAGGACCTCAACGAGAAGACAACAGAAAACAATGAACAACGAGAAGAAATCATTCGCCTCAAGCAAGAAAAAAGTTGTCTGCATGATGAATTAATTTTTACTGGTAAAAGAATTAGATTGAAGTATTTGATAGTTGAATGTTTGTAACCTCAGCTTTTTGTCACAGGCTAAAGGATGTACATCCCCCTGAAAATAAGCTTCTGGGTGTATTCCCCTGTCTTTTGAGGGATTGGTAAGGGACTGGGCTTGAATTTTAACATTTTAAAAAATTCTTATTTATGTTTTTTTGATGCCAATAGAGTTTAACTATGTAGCCCTGGCTATAGAACAGGCTGGCCTCAAACTCACAAAGATCCAAGTGCCTCTGCCTGCTGAGTGCTGAGATTAGAGGCATGCACCACCACTTCCCAGTTTCAACATTTTTATTCTTCATGCAAGTAGCTGTTTTTCTTCCTGTAAAGTGTAGATACATCTTGTCCAGCTTGAATGGGTCATTATTATGCTTCTAAAGAAAAACAAAATACTCCTGCTAGAAAGTTTATTTTAGTGTAGGAGTATAGCTAGCTCAGTTCATGGCATACCTGCCCAGCACACAAAGCCCTGGGCTCAATCCCCATCAATACCCGGGTCTGGTGGCATATAACTTGTTTTTTTGTTTGTTTGTTTGTATTAAAGACTTATTTATTATGTATACAGTGTTCTGTTGGCATGTATTCCTGCATATTCCTGCATACCATAAGAGGGCACTAAATCTCATTATAGATGGTTGTGAGCCACCATGTGGTTGCTGGGAATTGAACTCAGGACCTTTGGAAGAACAGCCAGTGCTCTTAACCTCTGAGCCATCTCTCTAGCCCAGTATATAATTTGTAATTGCAGAACTTAGAAGGTAGAGACAGGAGGATCAGAAGTAACATCATTTAAAAAGAATCTTATGGATTGATGAGGGGAGGGTGTTTATAATTTCACAAATACTAAGTAAACAATCAGGAGTTCAAAGGGCTGTGGCGTAACCTACTGTGCACAGTACTTACCTAGCACTAGACTTGGCCTCCAGCATTAAAAAACTCTTTAGGAATTCAGTGTTAAGTTTTACATATTAACTATCTTCAGTTACTGATAGTGTTTGGGGAAACACTCGTGTATTGTTGCATTGGTGTTACTCAAAGTAAGAAAGCTAGGCACAAGCCTTCTTCATTAATTAATATCAGGTGTAATTGTCCCAAGCCTTCCCATCACACACCACCTTCCCTAGCACTGCTCCTGCCATCTCACCTGAGACTTCCACTGTGAAGTCTTCTCCCTTCTCACTGTGGACTCTGAGCTTGTTCATACCCTTACCCACCAAGGTAAGGGTACTCCGCCTTTCATTTCAGCAGTTGCATTTGGAAAAACCATAGCTGTGGAGGGAGAATTTTTGGTTCAGACTTTTTCTCCTCAGTCCCCCTCCTTTTAAGAGGAGAATAAATTCCTATAGTTTGAAGGGAAAGTACAGCATTACCTTTAGCATTTTTAAATAAGATGGAATCATTTAGTCATTTTAAACTGCCAGGACTAGGGCAGAGCGGTGCCAGTTTAGCCACTAGAGGTCTCTGTGTTCATTATTTCTAGGATTTCTGTCTTAGTTGTCCTTGTGGGTAACTAAAGATATACTTTATAGTTGAAATCAGACAGTCTGGGTCAGCCTGTATGTGATCCCACTAAAGCTCAGACACTCACAGGCCACAGAGAATTAGAACTAAGCAAATGCTACAAAGACACTGCTTGATTTCCTCTAATGTATCCTGAGGTGTATTTCCGAAGGTAAATGTCATGCAAATCTTCAACTACTTGCATATTATATTAAGACACGCACACACACACACACACACACACACACACACACACACACACACACACACACACACACACACACACAAACACGACACTGCCTGGGGAGGTGAGACGATGAAATACCATTGCACCTAGCCCACCCTTTCCTCATAAATATAAAAGTCTTCTTGATTTGTAAAATGTATGAGACTTATTAAATAAAACTATAATCCATTTTGGGAAGTAACTTTTAAAAACATTTTTTCAACTTATTGTCTTTCTGCTGAAGACAATTGTACATTATTGTTTCAAAAACAGTTTTGTACATTTTAATTATAAAAGAAAATTGAGGGGACTAGGGATGTACTTCAGTTGGTAGAGTGCTTTCCTGTTGTTCTCCAGCATCACAAAAACCAAAGTGTAGCAGGCTGTAGTGATACATGCCTTTAATCCCACTGGGCAGAAGCAGAGGCAGAGACAGAGGCAGAGGGGCAGAGGGACAGAGGGGCAGAGGAGCAGAGGGGCAGAGGGGCAGAGAGGCAGAGAGAGGCAGAGGCACAGAGAGAGGCGCAGAGGGAGAAGAGGACAGAGAGGTAGGTCTCTGTGAGTTTGGGGGCAGCCTGGTCTACATAGTTAGTTCCAGGACAGCCAAAGCTACATGAGACCTTGTCTCTAAACAAATAAATAAAAACAGTAGAAAAATCAAGGTGTGTGTGTGTGTGTGTGTGTGTGTGTGTGTGTGTGTGTGTGTGTGTGTGACATAGGTATACACTTGTAATCCCAGCACTCAGAGGCAGAAGGGTCCAAGAGTACAAGGTCAACCTCAGTTATGCAGTCAGCTTGAAGGCAGCCTGGATTATGTGAGGCCCTACATTAAACAAAAATGAGGACTGGGGATGTAGCTCAGTGGTGAAGCCCTTGCTTAGCATGTTCAAGGCTCTGGGCACACATGAAGATAAACACAGAATAAAATACATGAGTAAGAATTGAGGATAAGTGTGTAGCTCAGTGATTGAATGCCTGCCTAGTATACATTGAACTCTGCATTCAATATCAGTGGAACAAAAGTGAGTGGAGTAACAAAGAATTTTAAAATGCTTACTGTGGACATGCTATCAAGTTCTGTGGAAGTACTATGGCAGAAACTTGACACATTTTATTTATCGTTGGAAGTTGTTTAAAGTTTTACTTTCAAGTTCAGAACTTTGTTTCCTCCTGTTGAAAATGAAGTTCTTCACATAGTCTTGGAGATATGTTTCATTTCTTTGTACCAAATGGTCATAAGGGGCTTGCAAGGAGGATGATTTAGTGTGTCTTGTGTGCTATGAATGAAGTCCTTCCTCAGGCTGTAGTCAGTACAGAGCCTCAGTGTAGGCAGAGCCTCAGTTAGACTCAGAATGTTCTCCATGCTCTGTTGTGCTCAGGCAGAGCTATTAGCACAACTTCACCTCTTTGATTTCTGTAACCAATTTGTAGAAATTGACAGACCCACTGCACTCTGATCTCTTAGCTAAGCAGCTTTATAGACCATTGTCTAGACTAAGGAAGCATAGCTTTTTAGCTAGAATTGCTTCCTATGCAACAGAAGGTTGTTGTAAAATTCAGCATTAAACTGGGTGTGCCTGTAATCGCAGCACTTGAGAGGTAGAGGCAGAAAGGTCAGGGCTCAGGGCTACCATGGCTACAAAAGGTGGTAAAGGTAACCTTGAATTACACAAGATCCTGTATCAAATAAAAAAAAATAATAAAACACAATGGAGCTGGGGAGGTAGCTCAGTGGTGAAGAGTACTTGCTATGTAATCCTGAGGACCAAATGGATCCCAGCACCCAGCACCACACCAGGCATCCTTGAAATTACCCAGGTCTGAGGGGAACAGAGACTTGAGGATCCTTGAGGCTTGCTGGCTTTTAGCCTAGCTATACCCATATTTAACCAGATTCTGGGAAAGACTTTGCCTCCAAGAAATAGATGGAGAATAGACTTTTGAAATGGCTTATCCAGTAAAAGCATTTGCTGCCAAGCCTGAGTGTCTGTGTTCAATACTGAAGACCTCCATGGTGAGAGGAGAGAACAGATTCTTGATTTCTGACCTCCACATGTATAACTTTGTGTGTAATAAAGAAAGAAGGAAGGAAGGAAAAAAAGAAAGAAAGAAAGACCACAAGATGGCTCAGTGGGTAAAAATGTTTTCTGCCAAGGCTGATGAACTGAGTTTAACCCCCAGGACCCACATTGTAGACGAGAACTAAGTCCCAAATCCTATGACTTCCATAAGTATGCCATAGTACATGTGTGCTTACTTTAAAAATAAGTAAACACAGTAAGTCAACAAATTGTTTGCTACTTATAAAAATATAGGTAAACTCCAGGAAAGAGCCTCCAGTTGGTTTTGGTATTGGTGAGAGGGAAGGGAAAGGAAATGATGTAATTTTATTTTACTTTTAAAAGAATTATCATTAAAAAAAGCATCTCTTACACATTCATAGACATATACACTGATAGACAAGTAGAAATAAATCTTAATCACAGAGTAATACTAAGATCAGAAATTAATGCTAAATTAAAATGTGTTTGTTGCTTGCTTATTGTGTTTTTTTTGTTTTGTTTTGTGTTTGTTTGAGGTCAGATCTTATGTGGCCAAGGGAAGCTTTGAACTCCTGATTCTCCTGCTTCTACTTCCCAAGTGTTGGGAGTATAAGTATATCACTAGCACACCAGCTTCTAATGTTTGTTTATATATTTTATCTTTTAATACATATGTATAAGTGTTTTGCTGCTTGTATATCTATGTATCATATGTATGCATGCCTGGTGCCCAAGGAGATCAGAAAGGGCATCAGATTCCCTGAACTGGAATTACAGATTATTATGATCTGTCATATGGGTGCTGGGAACTGAACCAGATCCTCTTTAAGTACAGCCAGTGTTCTTAACTGCCGAGCCATCTCTTTAGCCTCCAAAAGTTTATTTTCAATACAGTTGTAATTTATCGTATTGCCTGGAAATATAGCTCAGTGTTAAAGTAGCTCAGTATTTTTTTTTTAACATGCTACAGGCCTAGATTTGCTCACTAACACCACTGATAGTTGTAATAATAATAATAATAATAATAATAATAATAATATATACTTGTGAAGTACAGTGTGTTAATTTCACACACACATATATAAGGTTTAATACTAGGGTACTTGGTGCTTAGTTGGTGGAACTACTTAGGAAGGTTGATATTATATGACCTTCTTGTATGAGGTATGTCATTGGGAGTGAGCTTTGAGGTTTCAAAAGCCCATGTCATTCCTAGTGAGCTCTCTCTGTCTCTTTTTGTAAAGATTTTATTTTTTATTTTATATTATGTGTATATGTGTTTTTGTGTGGGTGTGTGCATGTGAATTGCAGTGCTCTGGAGGCTAGAAGAGGACAGGCCTGGGTTGGTGTTACAGGTGGGTGTGGCCTGCCTAAGATGGGTGTTGGGAAGAGCAGTAAGCATTCCTAATCCATTTTTCCAGCCCCCCCCCCCCCCCTCTCTCTCTCTCTCTCACACACACACACACACACACACACACACACACACACACACACACACACAGAGTGATTTTTCAAGACAGGGATTTTTATTTGTGTAACAGCCCTGGATGTCCTAGAACTCACTTTGTAGATCAGACTGGTCTCCAACTCATAGAAATCCACCTGTCTCTGCCTCCCATGTGTTAAGATTAGAGAAATGTGCCACCACTGCCCGGTTTTTCTCTACGTCTTACTTGTGGATAAGGATCTAAGTTCTCAACTGCTGCTATGCTCCCCATCATGATAGTCATGGACTCTAGCCCTCTGGAATTGTAAGCCCCCAAGAAACTCTTTTATAAATTGTCTTGGTCATAGTGTCTCTTCGTTGCAATAAAAAGTAACTAACTGATGTACTAAGTATTAAGTAATTAAGACAAATGCCAAATAATTTCATTTCTATCTCTTGGTAATGTTTTTTTTTTTTTGTTGTTTGTTTGTTTGTTTCTTTTTCTTCTGAGACTGGGTATCTCTGTAGCTTTGGAGCCTGTCCTGGAACTCACTTTGTAGACTAGACTAGCCTCTAACTCACAAGCAATCCACTTGCTTCTGCCTCTGGAGTGCTGGGATTAAAGGTGTGCACCACCACCACCTGGCTTCTATAGAATGCTGGTACTAGGGATCAAACCTAGGGCCTTCCATGTGCTAAGTAAGCACTGTACCACTAAGCCATATCCCCGTCTCCCAAAAATAACTCCTTTAATATGTTTTTGTAATGTTTTATATAGGATCTTTCTATGTTGCCAAGACTATTCTCTAACTCTTGTCCTCAAGTGATTTTCATGTGTCAGATCTGGAGTAGCTGGGAACACAGGTTCACATCACCAAGCACAGCTTGTTAAAAAATAAATTCCCAGGACTGGAGAGATGACTCAGCAGTTAAGAGCAATGCCTGCTCTTCCAGAGGACTCAGATTTAATTACCAGCACTCACATGGCAGCTGTCAGCTCACACATATATACTTTCAGTTAAGTCCTTTTTGACTTAACATTAGTTACATTGTGCATTTTCCTGTTTCTTGATGGATCCAGTCAGAATCACACATGAAAGCTCTTCTGTAGTTTTTAAGTTTAAGAGCCACAACAAAAGTGTTGGTTGTTAAATCCTTAAAACCTGATCGGTGTGTGTTGATATTGCTGATGAAAAATATCTAATTATTTTTGTTCTTATACAGCCGAGAGAGAAAAGAGGAAAGATGAATTACTTGATATTGCAAAGTCAAAGCAAGATCGAACTAATTCAGAGCTACACAACCTGAGACAGGTATGGCCCAGCTGTCCACTGTGATCATAGGTGGGAAATGGTGGGGAATTGATTTGTGTCTCTGCCTCCTGAGTGCTGGGATTAAAGGCATGCACCACCACTGCCCAGCACCTGTTGATTGTGTTAATGGTGCCTCCTAGATCTTCACATCAGGCGTATGCCATATTTAGTAGATATCTTGGCTGCAGGGATTAGAGGTTAGGAGATGAGATGTATGGAAATGTCCTGCTGCAACCTTTGGAAACAGCAAAGCAAACCATCTGGTCTGTTATAGGATTTCAAAGTGCCAAACTGTTGATTCAGTTTGGATTTGTTTTTATTGTATTGATTTGTTGACATCTCTGGCAGATTTACGTAAAACAACAGAGTGACCTGCAGTTTCTTAATTTCAATGTAGAAAATTCTCAGGAATTAATACAGATATATGACTCAAAGATGGAGGAATTAAAGGCCCTGGAATGCAGGTAATCTCAGCCAATGGTGTTGATGTTGATGTTTGCCTCTTCATTAGGCCAGTTCTACTCTGTGCTTGCTGTAAGCCAGTACCCACTCTGTTCCTGGAACAGCAGGAAATACATCTGCATACTCTAATAATTAGGATAATCCTGGTGCTATGGGGGACCTGATGTAAGAATTTTAGGTGTGATCTATAGGTGTTAACTAGTCATCTAACAAAAAATCAGACCAGGTTTGTGTGTGTGTAAGAGACTCTGAGCCAGAGCAGACACTACAGAGATAGGCAAGCCTTCATTAATGCAGCACTTCCTTTGTGTAGGCAGTGGGCTTACCATAGAGAACAAGATCTATGGGACTTGGTATCTGCCTCAAAGAATAATGCAAAGAATAGCCGTAGTGGCTGTAACAGGAGCTCAGCTCTTCCTGTTTGTATGCCAGGTGGTAGGAGACATCCTTCCCTCCACTGTGACAAGAACTGTGGGGATGATTGTTAATCTGAAAGCACTCGAAGAATGGCCTCATAATGCAGATAACTACCACAGTGAAAATCATTTCCTTCCTTCCTTCTTTTTTTTTTTTTTTTTTTTTTTTTTTGAGATGTATTCTGACCAAGTCATCCTGGCTGGTCTTAAACTGATGGCATTCTTCCTCTATCCTGGGATTACAGACCTGTGCTGGCATGCCCAACTAAAGCCATTGTACATTTTAAGAAGGATTGGGGTATCCCCAGTCTGCAGGGGACTATGAAGTCTGGACTAGATTGTCAGTGGCTGGTGACTCCAGCTCCTCTCCCTGGAAGAATTGGAGTCGATAGCTGCAGTGATGGGGTATATGGGCTATAATTGCAGCTGGCAGCAGGAGTCACTGTGCTGGGCTGTACTTCTGTCCTCATGCCTTCTGCAGGGGTTGCCACTGTTACTCTACTGTGTCCCATCTACTGCTACCACCAGCAGACCCCTGGCCCATGCTGTGTGCTCTTAGACGCTTTTGACATACATCTTTTTTCTCTTTGAATTTCATTGCCACTGGGAGGTACTAGAGGAGTTGAGGTTGCTTCTTAGAAGTGGTTCATGTCAAGGCTGGTGGGATAGCTCCAGAAGTAATGGCCCTTACTACCAAGCCTGAAGACCTGAGTTCAATCCCCAGCACCCATGTGATGGAAAGAGAGAAGCGCACCCATGTGATGGAAAGAGAGAAGCAACTGCCATAAGTTGTCCTCTGACCTCATTCTCTCTCTCTCTCTCTCTCTCTCTCTCTCTCTCTCTCTCTCTCTCTCTCTCTCTCTCTCTCTCTCTCTCACACACACACACACACACACACACACACACACACACACACACACACATACACACAAACACACATACACACACACCAACCAATCAATAAATGTATAAAGTTAGAAAGTTAGCCAGGCAGTGGTGGTGCATGCCTGTAATCCAAGCGCTCGGGAGGCAGAGGCAGGTGGATCTCTGTGAATGAGTTTGAGGCCAGCCTATTCTATAAAGCAAGTTCCAGGACAGCCAGAGCTGTTACACAGACAAACCCTGTCTTGAAACCTTACCCCCAACAAAAAATGTATATGTTAAAACAAAACAAAACAAAACAAAAAAAAAAAAAAAAAAAAAAAAAGGGAAGTGGTTCATACCACCATGGAAAGGAAGAGCTGTGTTTTCTAAGGCATCAGAATTGATGAATACAAGCCTGGCATGGTGTGCATGCCTGTATTCCTAGTACTCAGGAATATCCCAATTTCTAGTCTAGCTTGGTCTACAATGTGAAAACCTGTCTCAAATCATACATATGTAATCCCTGATAGGAAAAATCTTAGAGGAAGGCATGGTAAAGGTCTTGTTACATTTCTTTAGTAGTCTTGATTTTGTTTCTGTTTTGACAGTAAACCCTGTGAACTGGGGATGGAATGTGGGTGGTGTAAGCTTGGTGTTCAGAAAGGCTTCCTGTAGGAGGTGGGGCTGGAATTGGGCTCTGAAAGTCAGACTAATGGGTTTTATTGGGATTTAGGTCTCCTAATGAGGCTTGGGGGAGGTAATACTAATAGATGATAGTATCAAGTCTATCTTATAACTCCTATTTTTTTGTAATGCCACTGTAGCAGAGACATGTGTTTATCAGACCTTGACAATAACTACCCAAAAATCGATATTAAGAGAGAGAAAAATCAGAAGTCATTGGTTAAGGATCAAAAGTTTGAGGTCACGTTGGCTCAGCACAATAGGTCAGACAAGAGCTCTTGTGATGCATGCAGAGAGAAGAAGCTACAGGTTAATACTGCGTTTGGGGAAAAAAGTGTAATTGCTCTCTCATCTCTATTTACCAAAGACTTACTGGAGAAACAAAAGTCTTGGTCTCTGGGTGGAAAAATCCAGACTGAATCCGAAAACAAAATTACACTATGCAAGATTCATGCAAAATCACCAAAAAGCAATGAAATGGAGCTTCAGATGGAAGAGAAGCAGCTCTCAGAAACATCAGTCTCAATGCCTGATGAGAAGCAGTGGCATGACATCAACGTTTACCTGGGCCTTTCTAACTGCTCTGCTTCAAAACAGCCCAGAAAGCCTGATGGGGACTGCCAGGACCCTGCAGATACATCTGAAATCTCATGCTGCACCCAGAATGAAGTCTGTATGGGTGACATTGACCTGTGTGAGTCCAAGTGCTGCCACCCGAGTAACATTATCGTCGAAGCTCCAGGACATATGACTGACATAGAGTGGATGAACATTTTCAAGCCTTCCAAAATGCAAAGGATTGTTCGCCACAAAACGTTGTGCACTTGTTCAGGAGGTGTCAATGGAATGAAATATAATCCCTCAGCAAGGTTAGTGATGTTCATATCTATAAACACATGTGCATAAGTGACAACAGGCATAGATAGGGCTGTGGTAGACATTTATGCCTAGCAAGAAAGCACTGTTTGCAAACTGCAGTCATATTTAAGGCTAACCTTTCACTCTTTTCCTCATGACATAGACAGTCAAGTCTTTGTGCAAGGAGACTTTAGACTCCAATGGAGAGTTTGCACTGAGGGCGGCTTCTGAGGCAGAGGTTTTACTTAAAAATAAAACCAATTATGAGTTGGGCAACGATGTTTCATTAGAAAACAAACAAGTAGGTCACTGTGCAGAGTGGAATGCTGTTCTGGAGCATTCCTCACCCCAGGATCCTTTCCATGTGACACACTGACCCTTTGAGGCCCACACTGCAGTACAGACCCCAGTTACAATTTCTGTTTGTCCTTGTCTGGGATCACTCCACATGTTACATACCCACGATGCCTTGCCTCTGTGTCCAGCTCATATCCTTCTGAAACTTTTCAATTACCAGGCTTTTACTTTCTAAATAAGAAAGACAGAACATTGGTGTTTAACAAGCTGATAAAAGTAACCAGCTTCTTTTTTATAAGACAATTAGTATATGCTAAATTATTCAAGTTTGTCTTAATGTTAGAGTTGCTGAATCTTATGGCTGAGTGGCGCTATAATGGTGCCTGCTATTTTTAAATAAAGCATAGCCCTTCAAAGCACAGAAAGGATGAAGTTTCTATATTGAGAGCCTTATTTTAGTCATTGCATTGACTTCCACAGGATTTTATGATTAAAATTTCTAGTACTTACATTATGTAGTGTATTCTTGGGCCCTTTTAAAGAAGTTCGAGTCATTGAAGGCCATACAGATATTCTGCCAAGTGCAATATTTAAAACCATTTGCTATACTAAATGCCATTAAGTCATTTGATTTTTAAAGATCTTTGGAAAGCTGCAAGTATCAGGAAAGCATAGCTGTCTGATTGCCCCTAATAAGCAAGATCTTGTGCGTGTATGGTGCTGGCAATCGGAGTGGGGGCTTTATTCATGCTGGGTAGGGGCTCTTCCACTGAGCTACAGCTTTAAGCTGTTAATGTACAAGTAAATTCAAATTTACATTCAGGGTTTTCCTTCAAGGCCCCTTTGACTTCATTAACTTCGGTCATTTAAATGTCAGCTTGTTCTGCCAGCTGAGCCACATGCACCAGGCAAGTGTGTGATTAAGTAGAAAAGATAGTGGTGTTTTCCTGTTTCCATTAGGTTACCAGAACCTGTGTATCCACTTTATTCTCCAGGTAAATGTTCACATTTGTGCCTTTCCCACTTAACAAGTGAGGTCTCTTCGTGAGGGGGAACCACAAGCACCTGCCCCTCTGTGTGTTTCCTGAGATCCAGTATCTACAGCAGAGTAGTCACCTGCCCTGTGCCATTGTACTCTCACAAGTCATGGGGCTTTGTCAGTTTCACAAGCCAAAAGCCTGAATTTTCACAATTTAAGCTTACACTGTTAAGTGCTTACCTCTGCCTTCTATAGAATCTTGTCCCTAGCACCTTCTTTATTTTTTCACTAAAACTTAGTTTCTTTTGTTTCAGGGTTTGAACCCAGGGCTGAGAATGTTAAGCTTGTGAGCTTGCACCCCTAGCCTCCATACCAAAAAGAAAATTAACTACATATATTCATTGGTGTGTGTATACCACAACACTTGTGTGGAATTCAGAGGACAACTTGTAGGAGTTGGTTCTCTACCATCATATGAGTTCTAGAGATCAAAATCAGGGTCTTAGACTTGGTGGGAAGCAGCTTTACCTATTGAGCTATCTTGGTGGCCCGGTGGCCCTTCTGCCCTTTTTTAAGGCTTTTATTCTTTTTTGCTTTTTTTTTTTTTTTTTTTTTTTTTGAGGCAGGATTTCTTTGTGTAACAGCTCTGGCTGTCCTGAAAC